>JAFMSR010001443.1:0-22500 GCA_022818135.1 Saxidomus purpurata | reverse complement strand
CAAACGACATCTCCTCTGAAACCACTGGGCCAATGTTGATGAAACTTTGCAGGGATGTTCCTTGCATGAAGCTCTATCAAAGTTGTTCAAAGAATTCCATTCCATGCAGAACTCTGGTTGCTATGGCAACAAATAGGAAAAACTTTAAAAATCTTCTTCTCTGAAACCACAAGGCCTAGAGCTTAGATATTTGGCATGTAGCATTGTCTAGTGGACCTCTACCAAGATTGTTCAAATTACGACCCCTGGGTCAAAATTGATATAGGGCCAATGACTCTCTTGTAATAAAAACAATATACCATCTAGTTCTATTATACTGTACTGTACAGTATCACATTATGGTACTACAGTACACAACAACAATGCATTACACAGCAGTACTATAAGCCTGATCATGATCTGCACTCTTTGCACTCACTTGGGGCCAGCATGGTCAAGGTTAAAGTGTTATTAGTAAGTTTTGCAAGTACATGCATTATGTTCAGTTTGTCTTTTCAACAATGTGTGAAATACCCAATGTATGTGATGTGTACAGAATGGATTTAATATGAATGATTTTGCCAAGGGATAAAATCCCTGTGATTGATTTGATGGTTACAGTGCAAGTTATAAAGTGGATTGAATGTAATAATAGTGATATTAAAGGATTAACCCTTACTTGGTCTCTGGGGTGAAGTGAGATATATTCTAGTAATTGTTGAATTCTAACAGTAATCTTTGAAAGTGACAAAAGAGTAAACACCTGATTTACCTGAATTGTAAAAATTTTCATTCTTTTTGCAGACATAGAGTGTGAAAGAATTAAGATTTTAGAAAACCACTATCTACCTGTTGGAGCTGAAGACCCAAATGTGGACCAAAGGTAAATATGACTGTGTTTCATTTATAAATATTAGGAAACTTAATGTCAGCATTAGATTATTATATTTGTTACTGTTCAATGTTTCTTCACTGTTTTGGTGTCATCATTGTTATTAGCTTAGATATTTGGCATGTAGCATTGCCAAATGTAACCCTACCAAGGTTATTCAAATCTTGACTCTGTCCTGGGGGTCACATAATTTGCATAGGCTGAAATAGGTATAACTTCAAACATTTTGTTGTCTAAAGCCATGGGGCCAAAATTAAAAATAGTTTAGTTTACTGTCTCTGGACTGACCCTCTTAAAATGCTGCCCTCCAAATATTTTTATTGGACCACACCGGTCAAATTTTTATTTATTTAATAAATCGATAAAAATCATGTACATCTTACCCTTACAATTATCGACAGCTTTGTTGATGAATACAGAAGATCAGTAACTGTTGTTGTAACAAGGAGAAAGTGTAATTCTGATGAAATTTTAGTGCAAATGCTTATAATTTTATACCGTAAATAGATTGTGAAATGTCTGCATTGGGTGAAATGAGGTCAACTAAAATGCAGAGCCTTGCTTTTCTTGCAGTAACTTGTGTTTTGTTAGCTATTATTTATAAAGGTCAGAAGACCCCAAGGTAATCAACACATACTGTATCACAAAGCAAAAGAATATTTAATTTGTACAACTAGCATTGGTTTGTATAAAAATGTCTTTGCATGACCCAGGACTTATTGGACAAGGATATATCCTGTATAAAAAAATGTGTGTTCTTGTAATAGTTTTAAGGCATCGCACTTTTCCATCTTGGTCTGATCCCTGTCTTAGTTCGCAAATGTTCTACACTACAATTCCAGTAGCCACCTCCCTTTAGCAGCAAATATTGATGTGTCTCAGGGAAACATTTTTATATTATATGCACCTGCATTATGCAGCCACCTGCTTTAACTGACCACATTTAATGCATTCCTTGATTGGCTGTTAATGACAGGTTTTACTATATCTACACAGATTCTGTTAGAACCAACAACCATGGAGTCCGTGGACTTAAATGAATCAAGCCAAAGTTGTTTCCACCATTAAAGAAAGATGAGAAAGAAGATGGAGGAGAAACTGGAACCAACAGAAGCTTAACTTGTTGTTTAGAAGTCCTCTAGATACACAATGTCAAGAGCTCTGTTTATTGTCACTTCTCACACGTGACTTGTCAATGGTAGTTCTAGGTGTGTCAACTCTGAAGAGCCCCAACTGGAAGTCACAACTTCAGTATAGATTGGCAAAGGAGAACAGATGAATTTAAGGTAAGTTACTAAATTCTTAACTTTGATAGCAGCGTTCATGTAACTTTGATAGATTTTAATGCAATCTCTTTGATGGTTCTGTCTATGGGGATAAAGGATCCCTTACAGATCACAGGATGGTGGTCATTCATCTGTAACCAACCATTGCCTTGGTTTTTAAATATTATATATTAATTCTGAATGCATCTTAAATAAACAAAGTAGGAAGTACTTTTAAGTAGAGCAAAAAAAAAAAAAAACTAGAATTAGAAATTATATAGCAACAGTCTGCAGCATTAAATACTTACATGTAAGTGTTGGATTTACAAAGTATAATTATTAACAATGGAAACTAGGGCTGGGTATTGCCAGCAAAAATGATATTGCAATATATTACTTGATTTTGCAATTATATTGTGACAATTTTCAATATTAAGAAAAACAAGTTGAAATGTTGCGGAAAATATCAATATATTTTAAGAAATGTCGGTTGAAATGACTGAGATAATGTTACGGAAAATCTTTTTTTCACTTTTAAGAAAAAATCGTTCCTTTATATGTTAAAGAGAATGTATGTGAAAATTTCAAACTTAAATTTTAATTCTCATTGCTAGAAAATGTTACTGAAAATCTCAATTTAAATTTTAAGGACAAAACGTATGTTAATATGTTCAAGAGAATGATAATCCCAATTTAAATTTTAATAGAATGTTCAGTTTAAAAAAATGTTACAGAATACGTCATTAATGTTAAGAAAAAGTAGTTGAAATGTTAAGGAAATGTCTGTGGGTCTATTAAAGAAAATGTTGTGTTGCGGAAAATCTCATTTTATATGTTAAGAAAATGTCCGTTGAAATGAAGAAGATAATTTTATAGAAAATCTTAATTTTAATTTTAAACGTTCATAGTTTGTTAAAGAAAATGTTACTGAAAATCTCTATTACAATTACCATAGAATGTTGGTTTAGATGTTAAAGAAAATGTTCAGGAGTCAATTTAAACATTCAGGAAATGTTGTTAATCTATTATAGCAAATGTTACAGAAAATCCCAATTTCAATTTTAAGAAAAACGAGTTGAAATGTTCAGGAAATGTTCTCGGATCTGTTAAAGAAAACGTTACTGAAAATCTCAATTTCAATTTTAATAGAATGTTCTTTGAAATGTTAAAGAAAAGGTTATGGAATATGTTATTTGAAAACAAGTGGAAATGTTAAAGAAAATGTTGTGGATTTGTTATAAAATTACAGAAAATCTCAATTTCAATTTTAAGAAAAACAAGTTCAAATGTAAAGGAAAACGTTTCTGGATCTGTTCAAGAAAATGTTACTGAAAATCTCACCCCATTTAAATTTTAAGCAAATGTTCAATGAAATGTTACGGAATATGTCGTTTTAAATATAAGAGAAAAGCAAGTTGAAATGTTAAAGAAACTGTTTGTTGATCTGTTATAGAAAATGTTACGGAAAATCTAAGTTTATATGTTAAGAAAATGTCTGTTGAAATGAAGAAGATACCGGTAATTTTAATCAATTTTAATTTTAAAAAATGGTTAGTTGATATGTTAAAAGAAATGTTACTGAAAATCTCTATTTCAATTATAGTAGAATGTTCATTTAAATGTAAACGAAAAAATGTTACAGAATATGTCATTTCAAACATTCTAAAAATGTTGTTGATCTGTTATAGAAAATGTTACAGAAAATCTCAATTTCAATTTTAAGAAAAAACATTTGTTGATATGTTCAGGAAAATGTTATGGAAAGTTGCAATTTCAATTTTAATAAAATGTCTGTTGAAATGTGAAAGAAAATGTTAGCAGAATAATGTTAAAGAAAATGTTAAGGAACGTGTCATTTTACATATTAAGAAAACGTCTCCTCATTTATGCCAATCTGAGAGCACAAAATGTTAAAAATGCCCAAAATTTAATGTCAATCACGAAATTGTGGAGTGATAAAACAATTGCTACCTATGCAGTTCAGCTAATTAAAAAACATGGGAAATTTGTTCTTTACCAGGGGGCAGGGGACAGTATTGAATAAAGTTAAATGTTGGTCCATGGAGTGTTGTAGTTGAATAGGGAGAAGTATAAATTATTATTGAAAATAAATAATCCATTGTTTGTGTGAATAAAGTATGATCACTGGAGTTTAACAAAAATGTGTATTACGTAAGATGAACTAAAGGCTATTTTAAGCAGAAGAAGATTATATAATGCATTGATAGGAAACAAAGCAGGTATAATAGTATGTATATCCAAGGTATGCAATAAACTAGGCCATATAACTTATAGTAAAATTATTTCTGATAGTGTTGTTGTTGCATCTCTATCATTCTGTCTATAAACATGAAGCCATATACATGAAGCCGGTGTATATCCCAAGACCTTTTTAGCTAGCTGCGTGGTCGAGTGTTGAATCTTGCATCCAAGCTCCACAGCAGTAACCAATAATTAAGTATGGCACATGGTTTGCACTAGTTAGTATTCTGGAAAAATCAGTAACTATAACATAATGTGGTGTTACAGGGCAGATCTAATAATGCAAGATCTATGATTTTTATTTTAGAAAATTTCTGTTTTAAACTTTATTCTCTGTCAAAATGTCAAGTTTGAAGAAATGAAAAGGAAAATTTTGGCCTTCAGTATACATATAGGAAACTGTAACAAAGGTTGTTAATTTAGAATGTTCAATTTCTATGCAATGTGTGTTAAAATATTATAACGATGTATGATTTCAACTTCATAGTTTAAACTAAAGAACTCTGAGTGACATAAAAGCAAACATAGTTACACAAAATGCACTGACATTTATACTGTTTTTCAATACAAATCAAATTGATTCTAATTGAAAACTTTTATTATATGGCGTGAATGTATAATAAATAAATATGACGAAGCCTGTGATATTTGTACATTGGGCTGCTGAGATCCTAGGTTTAAAAAAAGCCCTGTGGAATCTTAGTTCTCAGTGAGACACAAGGTTCTCAGAATACTAGCTGAGATGGCATATCAAAGTCTATTTCACAGTTATTCATGGGGTTCTGGGTTTTCAAAGAGAACTGATACTCTTAATTAAGAACCTGGGTTATCAGATGAGAACCAAGGTCAAGTTCTCACTTCATCGTCCGGACAGGTATACTGATAATCTTAAGCTTCGAATACTTGTGCAAACCATGTGCCATAAACAAGGTCTGTCACAACCAGTACAACAGGAAGGCCAGTTCTCACCTCCTGGGAGATGAGCAGTTTAATAACCCCTGATACAACAGAAGAACTATACATTCAAAGCCTACATCCCATTTCATTAAGACAACCCCTATAGCATGATTCAAACACGTAGACAATCTTTAGACAGGAATACTGACAATAAATAGATGTGAGATTGAAGTTGAAAGGAGACTAGTCATTCTGTCCATCCATTCAGATGTTTGTCTTGCTGCTATTTCTGTGGCTTTTTATCTTCTGTCTCTTTTTAGTGTTCTTTTATCTGTTTTAGTGTGCTTGTTTGTCATTTTAGCTCACCTGAGCTTTGTGCTTAATGGGGAGCTGTTGTGATCACCCAATGTCCGTCACCTGTCTGTTCACACTTGTGAAAACTGTAAGAGGCCACATTTTAAGTAACCATTATGAAAATTGGTTAGAATGTTTGTCTTAATGATCCTTAGGCCAAATTTGAAATTGGATGACAATTTTGGTCACCTAGTCATCTTGTGAACACTCTAGAATCAATATGTATGTCAAATTTTCTTGTAAATTAGTCAGAATGTTTTTTATGTTTTAGGTCTGGTTTGAGACTGGGTCATGTGGGGTTAAAAACAAAGACACCAGGTCAAATCATAGGAAACCCTTGTGAACACTCTAGAGGCCACATTTAAATGCCAATCATCATTTAATTTGTCTAGATGATCTCTTGGCCAAGTTCAAAACTGTGTCAGGTGTTGTCAAAAAACAGGTCACCAGTCCTGTTTAAATAACAGAAAAACTTTCTGATCACTCTAGAGACCATATTTGACCCCCAGTCATGAAAATTAGTCAGAATATTTGTCTTTTTATTTCTAGGTCAAGTTCTAAACTGGGTCATGTTGGGTCTAAAACTATGTCACCAGGTCAAATGATTGTAAACATTCTGCAGACTCTTGGAAGCTACATTTAGACCAAATATCATTCCAGAATGTTCTTTTTGATAAAGTATGTCAGATTCAAAACTCGGTCTCATGGGGTCAAAAACTAGTTTGTCGAATGATAACCTGTTAAACTTTTTGAAATCACATTTTATAACCAGAGATTATGAAAACTTAGTAAAATGTTTGATCTCTAGATCAAGTTTGATACAAGGTTACATGGGGTTAAAAAGAGGCATTAGGTAGTAGTAATCTTGTCTCACTAAGAAGGGCACACTTCACTTAATATATTTAATAAATCTTCACAAGTATTTTAGGATACTTGCATTTTTACATTGCAAATGCAGGCCTGATCATGTGCAGTTGCAGATGGTCATGTCTCAGTTAGCTTTGGTGAGCGACGTAGGCTGTTGCCAACTATAGGTTTGCTTAGTTCTGTTCATCAATCCGTCTGTCAGTCCTTAAGCCTGTTTGTCTGCCATTCATGTCTGGGCTGTCATTTCTGTGTGTAGGGACAGATTTTCAAATAGACTTCACACAGATGTTGTCCAGAACAGATGAGTGTGTTATGCACCATATCTAGGTGGCTACCTCAAAGCTCATGTTCATATTTGGGGATTGAAACCTTTAATGTACAGTTATATACCAGTACTTTGTTGTCAGTGCTGTAAGTTTTGCATGTATAGACTATAAACTGATTTTCAAAAGCTGTTTCCCATACTCTGATGTTGTGCACCACACCAGGGAGCTATCTTGCATGTAGGTTAATGAAGACTGTAATTAAAAATCAAAACACCTGGTGAATCTTTTATTAAGACTTGAAGGCCAAGGTCGCCCTTTGGGTTTAAATCCAGTGATATGGGTTTAAATACAAATAACTTGTGTCTGCACTGCAACTTCTACATGCATAGTCTAATTTTAAAATAACTAAACCAACGTATTGTCCATACTATAAGGATGTGTCATGCACAACACCCGCAGAACTGCCTTTAAGGTCAAGGTTACACATAGGGCTCAAATTTGTAATTAAAGGTTATGTTCTAGTATTTTACTTCTGAGCTATAATTTCTGCATACTAAAATAACTTCTCGAAGTTGTTGCCAATACCTATCCAAGGCAAGTCAAGGTTACATTTAAGGCCAAAGGTTACAAATGTGTCTATATCCCCTAAACCTTTTATGAGTGGTCTTAAAACTTTGGATAAATGTTACTCTCATGGAGAGGATGTGCAGAATTTGTTGTTCAGCCATGTTTGAGTAAAGGTGACACTTAAGGGTAGAAGGTCATCAGATTAATCTCTTTCATCAAACTTTGGTCAAATGTTCATCTTATCTTGATGACAAAGGTCATGGTCACTCTTTGGTCAATGTCATGTGTTTATTTAATGGCTTCATAATCATATCCATCTGGGGACTTTGTATTGCATGGTAATACTCTATTCACATTTTCATTGTTTGTATATCTTTATGTGATTAATCAATTAGTAACTAGTGTGTTAATCTATCTTTCTCATCATTAAATAGCTTCTCCACTCTACTTATTTCTATCAAACAACACTCTGCCACCCATCTGCACATATTTGTTTTTTATATTTATTCCTTTTCAATTGGCTCACTGTGTGTCTCTCTGTCTATCCATCAGTCTGTTATTGTATATGTGTAACATTGTATATATGTTTAGAAGTATTGTGTGTCTTTTCTATATTTGTCATTTATCAGCCTTTAAGTGTTTTTTTCCAGCCTATTAATCAGTCTTGTATTTCATTCCACTGTCTAGCTTTTGCTTTGTATTTTCCTTCCTTATTGTCTTGAATCCATAAACCATTCAATCTGCCTCATTCTCTCTCCTATCTCTGTATATTTGTCACTCATTTGCTCCTTGACTTAGAAATATCTGCTGTATATTCAAGTCTATGTCTAGAGTTTCATTGGATTCTTCTTTATACAAAGAAGTTTTGCAATCTGTCACCATGCCTGATGAATAATATAATCATAGTGTAATGGATTTTTATGTTTGGGTGGAGGGCTTTAAAATTTTCTTTCTTTTTTAATCCTACCTGATGTCTACATCTACTTTAATTTTTAATCCTACCAAATGTCTTCATCTTCATTACTTTTAAATCATGCCAAGTATCTTCACCTTCATTACCTTTTAATCCTGTCAAGTGTCTTGATTTCCATTTACTTCTACCAAGTGTCTTCATCTATACTATATTTAAATCCTACCAAGTTTCTTCAAATTCACTGCCTTTTGATCCTGTTAAGTGTCTTATCTTGATTACCTTTTTAATCCTTTCAAAAGTCTTCATTACCTTTTGCTCCTACCAAATGCTTCATCTTGTTTACATTTAAATCCTATTAAGTTTCTTCATCTTCTTTAATTTTTAATCATACCAAATGTCTTCATTACCTTTAAATCCTACCAAATGTCTTTGTCTTCGTTACCTTTAAATCCTACCAAGTGTCTTCTTCTGTACCTTTAAATCCTCCCAAGTGGCATCTTCTGTACCTTTAAATCCTCCCATATGGCATCTTCTGAACCTTTAAATCCTACCAAATGTCATCTTCTGTACCTTTAAATCCTACCAAATGTCATCTTCTGTACCTTTAAATCCTTCCAAGTGTGATCTTCTTTACCTTTAAATCCTACCAAGTGTCATCTTCTGTACCTTTAAATCCTACCAAGTGTGATCTTCTGTACCTTTAAATCCTACCAAGTGTGATCTTCTGAACCTTTAAATCCTACCAAGTGTCATCTTCTGTACCTTTAAATCCTACCAATGTGTCATCTTCTGTACCTTTAAATCCTACCAAGTGTGATCTTCTGTACCTTTAAATCCTACCAAGTGTCATCTTCTGAACCTTTAAATCCTACCAAATGTGGATCTTCTTACCTTTAAATCCTACCAGTGCATCTTCTGTATCTTTAAATCCTACCAAGTGTTATCTTCTGTACCTTCAAATCCTACCAAGTGTCATCTTCTTTACCTTTAAATCCTACAAAATATGATCTTCTGTACCTTTAAATTCTACCAAGTGTCATCTTCTTTACCTTTAAATCCTACCAAATGTGATCTTCTGTACCTTTAAAACCTACCAAGTGTAATATTCTTTACCTTTAAATCCTACCAAATGTCATCTTCTGTACCTTTAAATCCTACCAAGTGCTCTCATCTTCATTACCTTTAAATCCTACCAAGTGTCATCTTCTGTATCTTTAAATCCTACCAAATGTCATCTTCTGCTCCTTTAAATACTACAAAGTTTCATCTTCATTACCTTTAAATCCTACAAAATGTCTTCATCTTCTAAGCCTTTAAATACAACACTACCAAATTATGTCATCTTCATTACCTTTAAATCCTACCAAGTGTCATCTTCTGTTCTTTTAAATCCTACCAAATGTCATCTTCTGTACCTTTAAATCCTACCAAGTGTCTTCATCTTCATTACCTTTTAATCCTACCAAATGTTTTCATCTTGATTACCTTTAAATCCTACCAAGTGTCTATATCTTCTTCATCTTTAAATCATACTAAATGTCTTCATATTCATTACCTTTAAATCCTTCCAAGTGTCTTCATCTTCATTACCTTTAAATCCTACCAAGTGTCTTCATCTTCATTACCTTTAAATCCTACCAAATGTCTTCATCTTCATTACCTTTAAATCCTACCAAGTGTCATTCATCTTCATTACCTTAAAATCCTACCAAGTGTCTTCATCTTCATTACCTTTAAATCCTACCAAGTGTCTTCATCTTCATTACCTTTAAATCCTACCAATGTCTTCATCTGCTTATTACCTTTAAATCCTACAAAATGTCTTCATCTTCATTACCTTTAAATCCTACCAACAAGGTTCATCTTCATTACCTTTAAATCCTACCAAGTGTCCATCTTCTTTACCTTTAAATCCTACAAAGTGTCTTCCATCTTCATTACCTTTAAATCCTACCTAATGTCTTCATCTTCATTACCTTTAAATCCTACCAAGTTTCTTCATCTTCATTACCTTTAAATCCTACCAAGTTTCTTCATCTTCATTACCTTTAAATCCTACCAAGTGTCTTCATCTTCATGTACCTTTAAATCCTACCAAATGTCTTTATCTTTCATTACCTTTAAATCCTACCAAATGTCTTCATCTTCATTACCTTTAAATCCTACCAAATGTCTTCATCTTCATTACCTTTAAATCCTACCAAGTGTCTTCATCTTCATTACCTTTAAATCCTACCAAATGTCTTCATCTTCATTACCTTTAAATCCTACCAAATGTCTTCATCTTCATTACCTTTAAATCCTACCAAGTGTCTTCATCTTCATTACCTTTAAATCCTACCAAATGTCATCTTCTTACCTTTAAATCCTACCAAATGTCTTCATCTTCATTACCTTTAAATCCTACCAAGTGTTCTTCTTCAATACCTTTAAATCCTACCAAATGTCTCTTCATCTTATTACCTTTAAATCCTACCAAGTTTCTTCATCTTCATTACCTTTAAATCCACCAAAGTCTCATCTTCATTACCTTTAAATCCTACCAAATGTCTTCATCTTCATTACCTTTAAATCCTACCAAGTGTCTTCATCTGCATTACCTTTAAATCCTACCAAATGTCTCATCATCTTACCTAAAATCCTACCAAGTTTCTTCATCTTCATTACCTTTAAATCCTACCAAGTGCCTTCATCTTCATTACCTTTAAATCCTACCAAATGTCTTCATCTTGATTACCTTTAAATCATACCAAGTTCTCTTCTGTATCTTACCTTTAAATCCTACCAAGTGTCATCTTCTGTACCTTTAAATCCTACCAAATGTCATTTCATTTTCATTACCTTTAAATCCTACTTAGGTCTCTCATCTTCATTACCTTTAAATTCTACCAAGTGTCATCTTCTGTACCTTTAAATCCTACCAAATGTACCTTATTTTTATTACCTTTAAATCTTCCAAGTGCTTTCTTTTGTACTTTTAGATCCTACCAAATGTCTTCTTTTGTAAAATCCTTTCATCTTCGTACCTTTAAATCCTACCAAATGTCATCTTCTATATACCTTTAAATCCTACCAAATGTCATCTATCTTAATTACCTTTTAAATCCTACCAAATGTCTTCATCTTCATTACCTTTAAATCCTACCAAGTGTCTTCATCTTCATTACCTTTAAATCCTACCAAATGTCTCATCTTCATTACCTTTAAATCCTACCAAATGTCTTATCTTCATTTACCTTTAAATACTACCAAATGTCATCCATCTTCATTACCTTTAAAATCCTACCAAATGTCTCCATCTTCAGTACCTTTAAATCCTACCAAATGTCCCATCTTCATTACCTTTAAATCCTACCAAATGTCTTCATCTTCATTACATTTAAATCCTACCAAATGTCTCCATCTTTATTACCTTTAAATCCTACCAAATGTCTTCATCTTCAGTACCTTTTAATCCTACTTAGTGTCTTCCTCTTCATTACCTTTTAATCCTACCAAGTGTCTTCATCTCCATTTTGAAGTTTTCTTTCTACCACATAAATCTTTAAAAGAAATATAAAGTAAATTAGTGTCACTCTCAACATTTTTTTATAACTTAGGCACCTTTTTGTCTCATTGGGCATCTAATGTTTCCAAGAGCAACAGCCACTGTATTTCTGTATTACATTTTTGTCAAGGGGAAAACGTCAGGAGGGAATTTAATCAACTGCATGCATGGGTAGAACTTATAAAGGGAAAGTGCATGGTGATAGAATGCTTGAGAAGTATTCATTGATTCCAACAATACTTTTGTTTTCTCTGTCTTGTTCTGTTTTTAGTTCACCTGAGCACAAAGTGCTCAAGGCGAGCTATTGTGATCTCCTTATAGCCGTAGTATGTCTTTGTGTCTTGTGTCTTCTGTCCTCACTTAACCTTGTGTATGCACTATGCAATAGAGGCTGCATTTTCATTGGACTTTCATGAAACTTTTGTCAAAATGATTGTCTAATTGATAAAGTCTAGGTAGAGTTTGAATATAGGTTGCATTGGGTTTAAAAATAGGTCACCAGGTCAAGTAATAGAAAAAATTGTTTATGCCATAGACATCACATTTACAACCCATTCATCATGAAAATGGTGAGAATGTTTTTGTCAATGATGTCTTGGTCAACTGATGTAAAAGAAACTAGGTCAAGTGGTCAGGCATAAGAAAAACCTTGTTAACACTGCTAGGTCAAGTTTGAATGTGGGTAAAGTGTGGTCAGAAACTAGCATTGCATAATCCTTTTAAATACTTTAGGGACCATGTTTAAATCCAGTCTTCTTGAGCATCGGACAAAATGTCACAATGATTTCTAGATCAAGTATGAATATGGGTCATCTGGGGTCAAAAACTAGGTCACCATCAAATGAACAGAAACCTCCAAGACACTCTTTAGAGGCCACATTTAATATCCAATTTTCATGAAAATTGGTCAATGATTCCTAGGTCAAGTTTGACACTGACAAAAACTAGGTTACCATAACAAATTGAATTTAGTCCTTGGTTACAGTCTGTTTTTGTGGATCACCATTGATTAAAAACTAGGTCACCAGGCCAATTCCAAAGAAAGCCCTGTAGACACTGTCACATTTTATTTAACAATCATCATGTAAATTAGTAAAAGTCTGTCTTTTCAAGGTTAAAGAGAAAGATTGTGTCTATGATGTTTAAGTTGGGAGGTTGAAAGTTTGTCCTATTTGGTGATAAGTAGGTCTTAGGTGAGCGATATAGGGCCATCTTGGCCCTCTTGTTTTCTGTCCAGCTCTTTTTACTACCTGGCAGAATATCTGCCTTGTACCAGTCGTTATCCCCCATCGCAAACAGTGTCTGTCTCTCCATCTCTGCTCCATAAATCCTGTGAAAGATTTTTAGCTCAACTCAACACAAGTGGTCACGTTGAACTTTTAGTATTAATGGATGTTCGTAATCCAGTGTCGAATATTTGTCTACAATTTACTTCAAACACCATGCTCCATTACTCCTAAATCTTCGAATAATCTTCTTGTAATTTTAATCAAATGTTCATGTCATGAAAACAATTATATGAAGAATCCATGTCCTAGCCCAGCCTGCTCAGATTCAAAGCCACAGTTTTGGGGGTCTTTGGTTTTTTGAGTCTGCCTCATAAACCCTAAACATTTTGAAAGATTTTCATATGATTTTTACAAATATTAGTTTTAAAGAGCATTTGACTGCCAAATTATATTATCAAATTGGTAAAATGCAAATCCTGTTTTGTCCCTGTCTCTTATCCTTTGTTGTATTGTTACCTGTAAGCCTATCTCATAATGTGATATACCCAAGTTAAGTCAAAGTCTTGTTGCAAGTAGCCAGTGCCTTAAATAAATGGTTGAGGTAAAAGTGCTAAAAACATATGACTAGAAGTCTTAGTACTATTTTAAGTTCCTTGAGAAGACTGTTTAGACCAATCAGGTCAATTTAAGGACTGATCAGGCCACATATTTATTTGCAGGTCTCACTCAAGAGGTAGTAGGTTCATTTTAAGAACTGTTCAGGCAACTATTTCTTTTTACAAAACCTTGCCGTTAGCTAGTAGGTTCATTTTGAAGGACTGTTCAGACCACTCATTTTTTTACCAAAAAAACCCATAGGGTATTGAGTAAATTAGATTGACTGTTCTGGTCAATTATTTTTGTGAAAAAATTTCTGGTAAGTTAGAAGGTTCATATTATGGGCAAGTAATTTTTGACAAACGCGTCTTGTATGGAAGATATTAAATTTAAAGGACTGTTTAGACCAGTTATTTTTTACAAAAACATACCCTGTAAGGAGTACATGAGCCTTAATTGGTCTTTGGTTACTTATCATGGAAAAATTTATGATAATCTTTGATTAGCAACAAAATATGAATTTGTTGCGATTTTATTACTGGTAATGCATTTTTGTACCAACGTTGTAAAAACTAGCAAGCTTTCAGGGTTAGGCACACATTAAGTGCCTTAGAGAAAGGTAGCTAGTGGTTAGTATCATTTCAACTTTGTACCCTTAGATAATTTGATGGTTTTTAGGTCAGTTAATGTACAACAGTTTTGGTCTTTTGACCGGTTTTGTTAAAATGTAGAGATATTTGTAGGTCTGTAATCTCAATCCTTGCTTTCGCTGTTTTTTTCTGTCTTTCCCTGAATACTCCATCTAAAAGTGCTTTATGGTAAGTCTGTCTTCAAGTTGGCAATGCCAAGCAGGCTTCCTAGGTTAGGCACAAATTTAGTGTCTTGGTAGCTGGTCTTCAACTGAGATATACCCAGTAGGCTGTCCAGTATAGTCATAGTCCAGTAACTAGTGCTTTGAAGAGAGAAAGCAAGTGGTTGAGATTATATATAGTAGGCATATGACAAGTTGATTTAGTAACTTCAGAAACAAAAGCATTAATGCATATTGTACGTTACCTGTGTTTAGGCCAATCATTTTGAACAAAAGCTTCTCATAAAGCAGTAGTATCATTCAGATGATTGTTTTGGCCAACCATTTTTGACAAATTTTTTCAGTCAAGACAAAACCTTCAGTTAAGATAAATCATCTTAAAGGACCATTTTGGCTAATAATTTTTCATCAAGTTTTTATTAAACTTTCAAGGACTGACCTAAAACCGGATTAGACAATCAATTTAGCAAAGTATTTTCATAAAGAATATATGCCTAAAAAGAGTTATTAATACTTGAGACATTTCCTTCTGAAAAGATGTTTAAAATCAGGCATTTCATGTAAATGTACCTAGAACAGTCAAAAAAGCAGCTCCATATTACTTCAATATCAGTTTCACTTTCTTGTAAGTACAATGTCTAGTACAATGAAGTCACTTACAAGGTCTGAACACTGGATGGTTTTCCTGCTTAATTATACCCCTGAAACAAAGTTAAGGGGGTATATAGGAGTCACCCATCGGTCGGTCAGGCGGGCAGGCGATTGGTCTCTTGAATTTTCCTTGTCCAGAGTATAATTTGAAAACTACTGGTTGGAATTCAAAACAACTTCATACAATGATCAAACACAATGAGGGGTAGTGCAGTGCAAAAGAACCATATCTTCATCTTGACTTTTTGCAGGGTAATTGCCCTTTGTTACTTTTCCTTGTCCAGGGCACTGGTTGGAATTCAATACAACTTCATGCAGTGGTCCAGCACAATGAGAGGAAGTGCAGTGTACAAGAACCTCTATCTTGACTAATTACAGAGTTATTGCCCTTTTTTAATTTTCCTTGTGTGGAGCATAACTTGAAAACTAATGCTTGGAATTCAGTACAACTTCATACAATGGTCAATCACAATAAGAGGAAAGGCAGTGTACAAGAACCTGAACTCTTTATCTTGATAAATGACAGAGTTATTGCCCTTTGTTACTTTTCCTTGTGGGAATTCAATGCAACTTCATACAATGAAGGTCAAGCACAATGAGAGGAAGTCTAGTGTACAAGAACCATAACTCTATCTTGACAAATTACATAGTTTTTGCCAAGAACCATATCTCTATTTTAGTTTTTTTGCAAGGTATTCTGTTACTTCTAACTTCTTCAGTTGATAAGGTCGTCTTTCAGGGGTATTAATCACATTTTGTGATAGGTCTAATTTGTATTGAATAATTTGGATATATTTAAATATTTAGCTTTAATACAAATGGTAAATTCTTTACATCTGCTCCTCTGCACTGCACTACTCCAGTTATACTTAAGGATCAAAGTTAATACTCTTTACATTCCTTCATGCGATGGGGGATAAGGCTGTCTTTCAGACTGACTCTTTTCTATATTTGTCAGACAGAAGATAGAAAGAGAGAAAATAGATGGTCAGATAGACAGATGAATTGATGGTATAATGACTTTCCTCTCCTTGACCTCACTCTCTGTATCTCTTTATTGTCAGTATGTCTATATGTTTGAGTCGTGTTTGGGCTTATCCCAAGTGTTTGGGGTGCTGGTAGTGGGTGTATGGTTTGATGTTGTGTTGGGGGTTTAAATGGTCTCTTCTCCCTAAGGATAAAGGATCTAGTTTTCCTGTTGGACTGGTTGTGACAAAGTGACTTTGTAATTTTCTGGGATGCTTCTGTTGAGCTTGTATGTGAGAAAATTGTAAAACTTTAGGACATGTAAGTTGAAATATTAAAGATGTTGCAGAAAATATCAATTTCAATTTTAAGAAAATGCTCTTACATTTCATTTTAAATGTTAAAGACATGAGAGTTAAAATGTTAAAGCTGTTAGGGAAACTGCCATTTGAAATAAATGTTAAGAAAATTCCCTCTGAAATGAAAAAAAAAATTACAGAAACTCTCATTTCAAATATTTAAGAAAATGTCAGTTGAAATGTTCATCAAAATTTTACGGAAAATTTGATTTTAAAGATTGATTTTCAATGTTTAAGAAAATGTGAGTTGAAATGTTAAAGAAAATGTTAAGGAATAATTTACAAGAAAATATCTGTTCAAATGTTAAAGAAATTGTTACAGAACTTGTTCATTTTAAATATCAACAAAATGTCTGCAGAAATGTTAAAGAAAATGTTACGGTAAAAAATGTTTAAAGAAAAGGTTACAGAACTTGTTCATTTTAAATGTGAAGAAAATGTCTGCAGAACTGTTAAGAAAATGTTTTGGAACGAATGTGTATTACAAATGTTAAAGTTAAAGAAAGTTAAAATCTCATTTTAAATGTTAAAAAAAATTGTTATAGAAAGGTTTGTTCAAATGTTAAAGAAAATGTTAATGAAAATCTCATTTTAAAAGTTAAAAGAAATTATTACGACGCCAAATGTTAAGATTCATTTTAAATGTTAAGAATGTCCACTGTGCCATGTGTCATTTTAAATGTTAAGAATGTCTGCTACACCACTTGTCTGCAAAGAAAAATTTCCTCTGAAATGTTAAAGAAAATGTTAAAGATTGTGTCATTTTAAATGTTAAGAGAGTAAAAAGAAAATGTTACAGAAAATCTCATTCTAAATGTTAAAAGAAATTGTTACAGAACTTGTTCATTTTAAATGTTAACAAAATGTCTACAGAACTGTTAAAGAAACTGTTAACGAACAAACGTGTCATTTCAAATGTTATGGAACGCGTCATTTTAAAGTTAAAAGAAATTGGTTACGAACTGTTCATTTTAAAGAACAAAAGTCTGCAGAACGAAAAAACGTAAGGAACAAAGCATTTCAAAGTTAATGAGAAATTCAAATGTTAAAAGAAAGATGAAATGTTTTTAAATGTTAGGAGTTGAGAAACGTTAAAGAAAGTATAGATGTAATTCAAAGTAAGCGTCTCATTTTAAATGTTAAGAATGTCCGCTCTGTATGTGTCATTTTAAATATTAAGAATGTCTGCTGCACCACGTGTCATTTTAAATGTTGAGAATGTCCTCTGAACTGTTAAAGAAAATGTTAAAGATTGTGTCATTTTAAAGGTTAAAAGAGTTAAAATGTTAAAGAAAATGTTACAGAAAATCTCATTTTAAATGTTAAAAGAAATTGTTACAGAACTTGTTCATTTTAGATGTTAACAAAATGTCTGCAGAAATGTTAAAGAAAATGTTAAGGAACAAACATTCATTACAAATGTTAAGACAGTCATTAAATGTTTTAAATGTTAAGGTTTTAAAAATGTTAAATAAATGTTATTGAAAGTGTTCATTTTAAATGTTAACAAATGTCTGCAGAACTGTTAAAGAAACTGTTAAGGAACAAACGTGTCATTTTAAATGTTAAAAAGCGTCATTTTAAATGTTAAAGAAATTTACAGAACTTGTTCATTTTAAATGTTAACAAAATGTCTGCAGAACTGTTAAAGAAACTAAGAAAGGCGTTTCAAATGTTAAAGTTAAAGTTAAAATTACAGAACATGTTCATTTTAAAGTTAAAAGAAAATGTTAAGAAATTGTCATTTTAATGTTCAAAATGTTGCAGAACTGTTAAATGGAAATTGTTAAGGAACAAATGTGTCATTTTAAATGTTAAGGAAAAAGCGTCATTTTAAATGTTAAAAGAAATTGTTACAGAACTTGTTCATTTTAAATGTTAACAAAATGTCTGCAGAACTGTTAAAGAAACTGTTAAGGAACAAACGTGTCATTTCAAATGTTACGGAACGCGTCATTTTAAATGTTAAGAATATCCTATCTTATGTGTCATTTTAAATATTAAGAATGTCTGCTGCACCACGTGTTATTTTAAATGTTGAGAATGTCCTCTGAACTGTTAAAGAAAATGTTAAAGATTGTGTCATTTTAAAGGTTAAGAGAGTTAAAATGTTAAAGAAAATGTTACAGAAAATCTCATTTTAAATGTTAAAAGAAATTGTTACATAACTTGTTCATTTTAGGTGTTAACAAAATGTGCAGAAACTGTTAAAGAAAATGTTAAGGAACAAACATGTCATTTCAAATGTTAAAGAATGCGTGATTTTAAAGCTAAATGAAATTGTTACAGAACTTGTTCATTTTAAATGTTAACAAAATGTCTGCAGAACTGTTAAACTGTTAAGGAACAAACGTGTCATTTTAAATGTTACAGAATGTCCGTTTTAAATGTTAAAAGAAATGTTAATGAACTTGTGTCATTTTAAATGTTAAGAAAGTCTCAAAATGTTAAAGAAAACTGTTAAGTTACGGAAGCTCATTTTATATGTTAAGATATCCGACTAGGCATTTTAAATATTAAGAATGTCTCTGTACTGTGTTTTTAAGTTATAATGTGTCTGTGTTAAAGAAAAGTCAGGTCATAAATTAAAAGTTTACAATGTTAAAGAAAATGTTAGAAATCCACTTTAATGATGTAAACAAGACATTACAGAATTGTTCATTTTAAATGTTATACAAAATTCTGGGGAACTGTTAAAGAACCTAATTAATGTCAATAAATTTAAGATACAGGACCATTTTAAATTTAAATAAATTGTTACAGAATGTCATTTTAAATGTTAACATAAATGTTGCAGAACTTTAAAAAAACTGTTAAGGAACAAAATGTTATTTCAAATTTACAATGTAAATTTAAGATTTCGTTCATTTTAAATGTTAACAAAATGTCGCAGAACTGTTTACAAAACATGTCTATTATCCAATTCATTCAAATGTTACGGAGCGTCATTTTAAATGTTAAAAGAAATCACAATTTGTTATTATAAATTTAACAAAATGTTCAGAACTGTTCGAAATGTTAAGGAACAAACATGATTTCCAATGGAAGGAAGTGTCATTTTAAATGTTAAATGAAATTGTTACAGAATTTGTTCATTTTAAATGTTAACAAAATGTCCAGAACTTTAAAGAAACTGTTAAGGAAAATGAAATTTTGTTACACTGCCATTGTATTTTAAGAATGCTTGTATGTGTCATTTAAATATTAAGAAGTCGCACTCCCATTCAATTTTAAAGTGCATTTTAAGAGGTTAAGAGACTTTAAATGTTAAAGAAAATGTTACGGAAACAGGTAATTTAAAATGTTAAAAATGGAATTGTTGCCAGAACTCATTTTAAATGTGCAGAAGTCTGCAGAACTGTTACAGAAAAGTCTTTAAGATAAATTAAAATTAAAATCTATTTTAAATATTAGATACAATATGGAGAAATAAATAGTTAAAATCTATCATAAATGAAAAAGAAGAGTATTGAATTTTTAATTTTAAAGTTCAGTAATGTATGATATTTTTGAAAATCTATTTAAATGTTACAAGGCAAAAGTTATGAGGCCTGCTCTATGACCTAGAACTAAGCAATCATGTTAAAAATTTTTGTTGCAACATCTGTATAAGCAACAAAGAGTTGAGTTTGCGCAAGAGACATCAAGATAAAGTTTGTAAGTGTAAATAACAGTATGTGAGGGAGCTTAGTTCTTAAAAAAATGATCAGTCATTAATTTTCATGAGTATTCCTCTTAATATAGTCAGTGTTCTGTAACTATACCAATTTCATGTTGATCACAAAAATGGTCTTGATTTTAATAAAGTATTTCTATTTTTGTACTGGATTTATGAAAAATTCTGTTTCATACATTTATTTTAGAAACACTCGGTCTATAAAATATGGTGGAGTTAGGTAAATCTTTGGTTAACAAGAGTTCACAGGACTGGTCCTAAGACAATCGGATGACTGTTTTATTCTTAGATTTCCATAAGAATATTGTATTAGATTTCCATAAGAATATTGTATCTTGTTGCTGGACTGAAACATTGTCATTGACAATAGCAAAGATGAAATGTAGTAACCATTAACATCCTTAGCAACTATTGGCTCCCTTAAGCGACAAGTGACTTCCTTAGATAAGTGCACACAGGTACTCGGGTGTTAAGTCATCATGGCCCTACAGCCAGAAGTATGTTATGTCTGTCGCTGAAGGACTGTTGAGGGGTTATTTTTCTCACCAAGGTTTGAGCTAGAAAGTGTATAATTGAGTTACTAAGAGTATTGAGCAGAGGTTTCCTATAATCAAAATCAAATTGAACACAATTCCCATACCAAAAAGTCACATAAAAAATAACCCTGCTTGAATTTAATGTTCAAGTTTTTTTTTCTTCTGATATGTAGATTAGATCTTTACAAACACTGACAAAATCTAATGACTCAAAACACCTTGAATTGTCATAAATTGTGAAAGGACATAATTAATTTCAGTAAGACAGACATTCATTGAAAAGTGCTAGCATATATTGAAAGAACAATGGCAATGGTTAGTGTCAAACTATTAATGTAAACAAACAGGTAAAAGTTGTATAAAATATTACTACTATTTTGCATTATAGCTACTACAGGAAAACAATGCAGTGTACTGCACAGAGCAAATGTGGCGTAATATTGAAAATAGATACGAGTACTGTCAACTGGAATAGCAACGTAATTTCTATTAGGCTATTCCTCCTCAAAATAATTACCCCAAACAAAACTCTATTACATGATTGATGATATAAGCAGGAGTTTTGAAGAAATAGCAACAAATTGTTTTTCTAATTAGCTGGTTTTTGTGACTCAAATTTTTCCAATTTGCAATTTTTCACGCCTATAAATTCCCAATCTGAACTGTACCAGACCCACTGCCAAAATGATTTTTAAAAAACCACACTGTTTATTTATATGCACTTCTCAAGACTCTCTTTAGTTTTTAAACAATGTCACTCATTTTCATATTTCAAATGAGTTGTACAAATGTATTTATAATTATTTGGGCAATCATAATGTGTCATTGTCAAACATTTTGGAATCATAAAGTTGCCGCTGAGTTGATTTCTTCCAGACTAAAAATAAATTATAACACCTGTAACTATAAATGTTTATTTACATTGACTTTATAAGACATGTAGATATGACACAGTACTACATAATGCTGCAGTACCATAGAGTACCACAGCACTAAAGAATGCTCTAATACTGTTCAGTACTATAAATTGTTATATACTATAACCTTTTAATCTATGGAAGAAAAAAAAACTACTACAGTATTTGTGTATTATGATAGGCCCAGCCCGCTATATAACATAGAAGTACACAACAGAGTTCTGCAGTACTGTAAACACATACTAAAGAGTTTTGAGCTAGAGCACTTCAATAATTTTATAAACATTACAGTGTTATGCAGTACTACAGTAGAAACAGTACTTGTTGAATTGTTTAATTTGCCAAGATACCTTGTGTTAAATGTCTGTTTTAAGCTGCTGACATTTCATCAAGTTATCCTGTTTCATAATATGTACACTGTATAATGGGTTTGGACCCATTTCCTTCAGCCTTCAAGGGTGTTTACTGCATTTATCTAATTTTGTATGGATAAATCTTCGTTTTCTTGACTATGATTATAGTCCGTTTTTTTGGGGGGTTGTAAAAGCTTGGTAATGGGAATTTTTTTTTAAAGTCTTGTATGAAAGGCAGGCTCATGCACAATCTCAGTAACCACCTATGGGATTGATTTGAAACTTACGTTGACAGTTCAGGGGTATCAACTTTGAGAATACAAAGATTCTCAATTTTATACCTTTTACTGACAGAACTTTGGTATTGGTATTATTGGCAAGCACTGAAAATAGAAAAGAATGCTGTCTTGCTCAAGTTAAATGCAAGGTCCTTGGCCCAGTGACCTCAAAATAGGGTTCACCTACCAATGTCCCCTATACAGTTTGAGACCTCTAGGCCATAGATTCTTGTAGTTATTGAGGGCAAACTATTTTTGAATGCAAGTACACTGTGATCTTAACCTTTGACCAGTGATCTCTGAAAGGATAAGTTCTAC
>JAFMSR010001442.1:0-27990 GCA_022818135.1 Saxidomus purpurata | reverse complement strand
TGTAATTAGATCGAGCATTTGTGTTCTCATTTTCATCATCAATGGAAATAATATGGTCCATATTTGTATAGTTTGTAAGTCACGTGCATGCGTACATTTAGATTGTTTCGATACATTTACATGGTACTTTTCTTACTCATTTAAGAATGAAACATAGATTTCATTTTGATAGAAACAAACAGAAACAGAAGTTGGTGTCATTTGCATATAAAAAAACTCGACATAACTGCTGTATTTTTATACTTTAATCAAATAATTTTATAACATTACACGGACTTCGTTCTATACGTTACGGGCTCAAAAATTCCTCGTCTCTACTCTCTGAAGATGCCTAATAAGATGAAATTATCGCTTTCGTTGTTGTTAGAGTACCTGTTATCGGGGACGATTGTACTGCGTATGACGTCACTCCAGGCTAGCGATTCCGAAACTGCTGCTCGTAGGTTTCCGGAAACATTATCGTCACTTTCCGTACAGGTGTGTTTTTGAGAACTTTATCTGCTTACGGACAGGTAACCACTAGGTATTTTTCGTTAAAAATTATCAAATTTGCATTTGCTGACGAATAATATTCAAATGTTAAAAAAGAAAATTTTTCAATCAATGGGACCTTTAAGAACCTAGTGTATGCCATACAGTCGGCATTTACAGCCTAATCATGTAAATTGGTTAAAAGTTTTGCCTTGTCAAGGTCAAACATTCTAACAGAATGTTTGTGTTAATGATATATAGTTTAGAGTTGAAGTTTTGTCACATATTGTCATAAGTCGCAGGTGAGCGATATAGGGCCATCTTGGCCCTCTTGTTTATTTGACTTATTTCTGACACAGTTATCCCCTTATGCTGTTTCGATCAACTGTGCCATACAGACTGCAAAACTACAATTATACCATATTGTGGCTCTGTTTAAAAAGTAAAACAGTTTTCATAGACTTTGCTTTGTTAACATGTGCATCTTATGCAAAACCTTCAAAGCTACAGAGCAGTCACTGTAATTTGCCATAGATTTGATGTATCCCTAAGTACAGACCGGTTGAAATGATATACAGTCAACCCTGCCCTTACATTGAGTTAAGCAACAACCTGTCATATACAACTAATATTCCTCCCATGTAATATATGATTTTAGTGAAGAGACCATCTGTCAAAAGACCACAATGTCAGTTTACCCTGTGTGGTTGCTTAAGACATGTTTGACTGTATGTGATTTTTTGTGTGATGAACAATCTCTTATGTATTTACTGATTTTCATTTTGTAATCTTACAGGATTATCTAGAACAGACTGATGTTGGGATGCTGCTGGATGATAGTGGCTACCCTTTGAAAAGCTTTCTTCTTACATCCATGCTGAACCCCAGTACACCACAGGAGGAATATTTCAACCGGCATCTTTGTAGGAGCAAAATGGCCATTGAAAGAGCCTTCGGCATATTGAAGTCACGTTTTCGTTAAGACTTTAAGATATTTTATACATGCTTTTAATGATATTTTTTTCAGACTTTTCCTCCATAATCACTCGATCAAAGGCAGTTTAACAAATCTAATGTTTAACTGTTGGACAATTCTAGTAATATAGCATCTTATTCTATATCTTTTTTATTTATCCAATCGTGAACGTTTATTTGCAACATGTGACCGTACAATATATTACCATATTAGACACACGTGCGTACAAAACATCCTGTATTTTTTCCATATTTGGACGGTTCAACAGTCCCATGTTAAACATACGATAAAGCCCGAAACGCTTGAAAATGATCCGAATGAAAATCGGGTGAAGTAGGCGCTCTATGTACAGAGTTTGTTTAAGCGTCTTGCAATCAGGATTATTTGTTGTTTGCTTGTAAACTCAAAAACGAGGAAAAGGCAGAAATACAATATTCAGTGAATTATTTTTAATTTAAACTAAAATTAAATAGATATAGAACAAGAGGGCCAAGATGGCCCTATATCGCTCACCTTGGTACAAGTCCACTTGCCTGGTGGAAGATCACTAGATAATGTTATATACCAAATAACAAATTTTGACCCCAGGCATAATTTGAACAAACTTTGAAGAGGTCTACTAGGCAATGCTACATACCAAATATCTAAGCTCTAGGCCTTATGGTTTCAGAGGAAAGAGATTTTTAAAGTTTTCCCTATATAAGCCTATGTAAAACTAAGTGACTAAGTGAAATAATGTTCGACCGTTCATCTTCCAATAGATTTTCACAGAACTTTTCCAGAAGGTGCTCTTAAAGTTATAGATATCTATACAAACATTGTGCCACTTTGTAACAAAACATACCTTGCTACATCCTACTTCTGTCACATACCCATTTAACAGACAGAATGCTTGTAGATATCAAATATTAACAAGAGGGCCAAGATGGCCCTATATCGCTCACCTTGGTACAAGTCCACTTGCCTGGTGGAAGATCACTAGATAATGTTATATACCAAATAAGTTTTCCTATATACGCCTTTGTAAAACAAATGATCTCCCCCCGGGCAAGGTCAATTTTGACCCCAGGGGCATAATTTGAACAAACTTTAAAGAGGTCTACTAGGCAATGCCACATGCCAAATATCTAAGCTCTAGGCCTTGTGGTTTCAGAGAAGAAGATTTTTTAAGTTTTTACTATATATTCCTATGCAAAACTAAGTGACCCCCGGTGCGGGGTCAATTTTGACCCGGGGTCATAATTTGAACAATATTGGTAGAGGTCTACTAGCCAATGCTACATGCCAAATATCTAAGCTCTAGGCATTGTGGTTTCAGAGAAGAAGATTTTTTAAAGTTTTTACTATATAAGCCTATGTAAAACTAAGTGACCCCCGGTGCAGGGTCAATTTTGATCAGGGGCTCATAATTTGAACAATCTTGGTAGAGGTCCACTAGCCAATGCTACATGCCAAATATCTAAGCTCTAGGCCTTGTGGTTTCAGAGAAGAAGATTTTTTAAGTTTTTCCTATATATTCCTATGCAAAACTAAGTGACCCCCGGGGCAGGGTCAATTTTGACCCGGGACTCATAATTTGAACAATATTGGTAGAGGTCCACTAGCCAATGCTACATGCCAAATATCTAAGCTCTAGGCCTTGTGGTTTCAGAGAAGAAGATTTTTTAAGTTTTTCCTATATATTCCTATGCAAAACTAAGTGACCCCCGGTGCAGGGTCAATTTTGACCCGGGGGTCATAATGTGAACAATATTGGTAGAGGTCTACTAGACAATGCTACATGCCAAATATCTTAGCTCTAGGCCTTGTGGTTTCAGAGAAGAAGATTTTTAAAGTTTTCCCTATATATTCCTATGCAAAAACTAAGGGCCCACCCGCGCGGGGTCAATTTTGACCCGGGGGTCATAATTTGAACAATCTTGGTAGAGGTCCACTAGACAATGCTACATGCTAAATATCGTAGCTCTAGGCCTTGTGGTTTCAGAGAAGAAGATTTTTAAAGTTTTTCCTATTTGTTGCCATAGCAACCAGAGTTCTGCATGGAATGGAATTCTTTGAACAATTTTGGTAGAGCTTCATGCAAGGAACATTCCTGCATAGTTTTATCAACATTGGCCTAGAGGTTTCAGAGGAGATGTCATTTGAATCAATTAATTTGTCTTAATCTTTAATAACATTAAAAATATTAGCTTAATTTTGTCTTGAAAGAAATAATGTCATGTTAGCCCTCATTGTACACTTGCATGTTATGATATTATCTGTGTATACAAAATATTGTTTTGTCTAATTCTGCAATTTGCTGTACCACTTTCAGAGCACATAATCAATTGGAAAGATTGTGTTGTTATTAATTAATAACAGTTCAAAGTGGGTCAAATGCCAATAATATGATAAGGAACCATAACTCTAGCTATTTCCATTTTTAGCTCTCCTGGCACAAACTGACCCTGCCCGAGGAGGTCACTTGATTTTACAAAGGCCTATTTAGGAAAAACCTTTAAAAATCTTCATCTCTGAAACCACAAGTCCTAAACCTGAGATATTTAGTATGTTGCATTGCCTTTTGGACTTAATATACCAATATTGTTTAAATCCTGACTCCCGGGTCAAAACTAAAAAAAAAAACACAAGGCTCACAGGCAGAGCTTAGATATTTGGAATGTTACTAAGCTTTGCGTAGTGGACCTCTACGAATTATGATAAAATCATGACACATTGTATTATAGCCAATGGTAGTTAGGCCAGCGATATAGGGCCATTTTGACCCTTTTGTTTAATTTACACCCTTCATGTTATATGCTTGTCTGACTAAAACATAAAATAAAGTATTAAGTTGATACTACACACATTGAAAGAAGATATTAAGATGGAGTGAAGTGATTAAGTACATTAACTCTTAACTTATCCTATTTTTTAATGATCTCATTTTATGTATTAGGCCTGTCCAGAGCATAACCCGAAAGTTATTTAAGGTATTAAGTTAATACTTCAAATTTGTAGAGGATATTAAGACAGGGTGCAGTGATCAAGAACCATAACTCTACCTTGTCACGTTTTAAAATTATTTCCTGTTACTTTAACATGATGAGAGGCTAACAATGACCATATTTAATATTCATTTACAATATGTATGTCTCAAAAATAAATGATACCCCCCCTCCCCCAAAAAACAACAAACATTCATTTACAAATGAAACAAATACTCTTTTTCATTTAACTTATAAACACTTTCTTTCAAAAGAATTAACAGACTTTGTTTGAATTCATAAATTACCTCATAACAGCTGTCTGCTCCCGGACAAGTTTCTCGGCTTCTGTTTTTGTTCTCTCTGAAATATGAAATAGAAATAAATTATGTTAAGAGATTAAAGTTTAAACATATCCTCACCAATGTGCATTGACTCAATGAAATTAGTTAAGATTATGTCAGTGTACTGTCTTAAAAAGTGTTATTTTCAGGTATTCAATGTTTAATAACGATCAAGTTATCTTAGTTATCGCCAAAGTTTCATTCGAAAACAAATTGTGTCAAAGGTAAAGTCAAATTGTCAAGCAAAATTATTGTTTTGCCACATTTTGTCAGTTTTAACTGATGTTTGTAAATGTAGTGTTAACTTGCATTGATATCAAAACATGGGCATTTTTAGCTCACCTGGCTATGCCAGGGTGAGCTTTTTCTGATCGATGGTTGTCCGTCGTCCGTCAACACTTTGATTCAAATGACATCTCCTCTGAAACCTCTAGGCCAATGTTGATAAAACTATGCAGGAATGTTCCTTGCATGAAGCTCTACCAAAATTGTTCAAAGTATTCCATTCCATGCAGAACTCTGGTTGCTATGGCAACAAATAGGAAAAACTTTAAAAATCTTCTTCTCTGAAACCACAAGGCCTAGAGCTACGATATTTGGCATGTAGCATTGTCTAGTGGACCTCTACCAAGATTGTTCAAATTATGACCCCCGGGTCAAAATTGACCCCGCGCGGGTGGGCACTTAGTTTTTGCATAGGCATATATAGGAAAAACTTTAAAACTCTTCTTCTCTGAAACCACAAGGCTTAGAGCTAAGATATTTGGCATGTAGCATTGTCTAGTGTACCTCTACCAAGATTGTTCAAATTATGACCCCCGGTCAAAATTGACCCATGGGGGTGGTCACTTAGTTTTGCATAGGAATATATAGGAAAAACTTTAAAAATCTTCTTCTCTGAAACCACAAGGCCTAGAGCTTAGATATTTTGCATGTAGCATTGGTTGTGGACCTCTACCAAGATTGTTCAAATTATGAGCCCCGGATCAAAATTGACCCCACACGGGGGATCACTTAGTTTTACATAGGCTTATGTAGGAAAAACTTTAAAAATCTTCTTCTCTCTGAAACCACAAGGCCTAGAGCTTAGATATTTGGCATGTAGCATTGGCTAGTGGACCTCTACCAAGATTGTTCAAATTATGACCCCCGGATCAAAATTGACCCCGCACGGGGGTCACTTAGTTTTACATAGACTTTTATAGTAAAAACTTTAAAAATCTTCTTCTTTGAAACCACAAGGCCTAGAGCTTAGATATTTGGCATGTAGCATTGGCTAGTGTACCTCCACCAAGTTTGTTCAAATTATGACCCCCGGGTCAAAATTGACCCCGCACCGGGGGTCACTTAGTTTTACATAGGCTTATATAGGGAAAACTTTAAAAATCCTTTTCTCTGATACCACAAGGCCTAGAGCATAGGTAATTGGCATGTAGCATTGCCTAGCAAACCTCTTCAAAGTTTGTTCAAATTATGCCCCTGGGGTCAAAATTGACCTTGCCCGGGGGGATCATTTGTTTTACAAAGGCGTATATAGGAAAACTTATTTGGTATATAACATTATCTAGTGATCTTCCACCAGGCAAGTGGACTTGTACCAAGGTGAGCGATATAGGGTTAAGTCAAACATTAAATGATATATTTTCGGTAATTACTGCTTTTTCATGACATAAGGGTCACTTACAAATCACAAAATATGTAGCAGCATAGCAACTTGTACTTTCATTATGACATTGAACTGAATGAGTGGAAATAAGAGTAATTTATTTTTTTTATAACAGATTGATACTCACTGTCACATCTTGCCTTCTTCGGTACCGGCCCAGTCTCACTGCTGGTGGCACCTAAAATATAAAGTACATGAGAGCAGTTGTTTTTAAATGTTGTCTCCATATACATTTTTCTATTTGACAAGAACAGTCTATTTGATATTGTGTCATAGATGGTTAATATTTTCATGTCATACTTTGAATATTACTAGTATTTAAATTAGCTTTGAACACCTAAATACAAAATTTAGTTTGAATCACAAATGCACTAACTGAAATATTTTTTACCTTTGAAATAAAAATGCTTTTTATTTGTAGATAATTATGTGTATAACAGTTTTGTTTATATTAATTAAAGTCCCAGGAGCACTTTGAATTTACTGATATATAGGAAATTGAAAGTAGTGATATGATAATGACAGAACTGTGTTCTCCTAAACAATGATGACCTATGCCTTTTTCCCAGACTGGTTTTTAGCTCAACTGAGACAAGGTGAGCAATATAGGACCATCCTGGCTCTCTTGTTTAAGTTTTTGCATTTCAAGATGTACTTGTGGATTTAAAAAGTTTTAAATATTTTTGGAACAATTAACAAGCTTGCTAAAATAAGAGCTACTTGTAATTGTAGTAAGTGTGAAATCCTGTGACTTTAAAATTTATGATAATTTACATGTCAACCTTTTATTAATTACTAAATGATTCTTACCTCCACATCTTGTAGCCTGTGTTTCATTGTTATTCAAACCTAAAAATATGAAGCGTGTGTTAACTAATTAATACTTACAATCACATGCCCAATTGTCCATAAACTTAACATTATGCAGAAAAACATATTAATTTTCAGAAAGTAGGCTACACGTATCGGTATGTTATAAAATGTTACATATTTGGATTGTTTAATAATGTGACATTGAATAATTAAATACATATATCTATGTATTACAGAAAACGACACTGTAGCTTTGTTTGTTTTGTATAATGCCATTTTCATACAGTAATTCAATTATTTACAAACAGGTAGTATATTTAAGCATTCCTCAATAGACTACCATCGACGGCAAGAAACTTCCAACTTACATCAGGCGGGACTCAAACTCATGACCCCCCCCATTAGTGACAAGACAGAGGTTTAATGAATTTCAAGTATATTACTGTAGCCACAGTCCACTTGAGCACAGAGGTGATTATGGAATCGTATCATGAAAATAATTAACATGTAAAAATCAGGCCATGCGCGCAACATTATCATGCATGTTTACAAAATTTTAAAACACTTACATTCCGTCAAGCTGTCTACAGGAAAGTCAGGGGTTGCATCATTTTTCGCTGAAAGAAAATATAGCAAACATTATGTAATAAACAATTTATTTACAGTCGTAAAGATATGATGAACTGCACAGATCTTGGTGTGCTATAATTAAACAGTTGCATGTTATACTCATTTTGAAAGCTGATATCATTCTAATCTTAATATGGTTTGAATTTTAAATTTATTGTACTGCGATATTGTAGACTGGAAACAATTTAAGTAGACAAAAAAACTACCTAAAAATGTATCGGTCCCAATTGCAATTCCTTCAACGCTGCATTGTGGAATTGTCTGCAGCACCTGCATAAAGAAAATATACCAGTTCTAAAGTGTATATGTGCAGTTAACTCCGTATATAACGACGATATAGCGAAATTCCGGATATAAGGAACATATTTTCTCGGCCCGAATGTTTTTCTTAATCGATTTTATATGAAAATATAATACGGATATAACAAACTCTGGCTATAAGGAACAAATTTAAAAGGTCCCAAGGAGTTCGTTATAAACGGAGTTTACTGTACGTGTATACATCACTTGGAGTATCACTGAAATATTGATAACATGCCAGCCAGTTTTGTGTACTCTAAAAAGTTCACAATTGTATGCCCAACATATGTTTGGGAGGCATATAAATTTGCTGTTCTATGCCCGACCTTATTTCAAGAGTGTTTTATGGTGCACCTAAAATAAATACTATAAGCTGTAGTCATTATAAAAGAAATGGCTCTTCCAGATTTTCATTACAAGAAATAGAATTCAAGATAACATTTCATTTACTTAGTAACACATACAGGACATCCATGTCTATTGGACACATTTCTAGTTTGATACAATTTCATAATTTAAGTAATATGCTATACCTTGCTCTCCAGGTGGTCCAGCTCAAGAACTGGAGCAGGACCGCCACCAGTCTTTCTGACCTCCTGCATATGGGAAATGCCCTTTTTCTTAGTTTGAGACTGGAATGATGTATAAAGTTTACAGGAAACAGACATATATTTAGGCCTAAAATATGAATACATTTTGCAAATGATTAGCCTTTCTCACAAAAACTGAACAATGTAAACTAACTAATTCTACAAGCATAAAAGTTTCATTCTAATACAGAAAAGAACAAGCCACATAGTTATTCACATTTACTAAACTTGGAATATGCATTGTCTTGTAAACATGAATAGTATCAATGTTTTGTCTTATTTATGTCTTTCAAAACATTGATTATTTTACACTCCATGTAAATGTTCAAGAAAATATGACTTCACTTACTTTAAGGTCAATCCACTTTTTTTAACCTGCTCTATACTTCTGTTACAAAAGCTCACACTGTTAACACTAAAATAAATCATTTAATTTAAAACTGATACTAAGTTCTATATCAAAAAGTGATTAAAGAGGCACACCCTAAAATGAGTGTCAAATTGAGTTACATCAAGAGCTAATTAATATAATATTTGCTGGTATTATTAGTTAACATAAAGTATACTTAGGTTAGAGCTATAAATTTCAGTCAAAATTAATTGGTGGATAGTGATATACTACATGAGGTTTTCCATGTTGTCGAATATTGTGTACCAGTTAAAGGCAACCGAGTTTATATTTGCGACCAGTGAGGAATTTGATCGGCATGTACCTCTGTGTGGTCAGACGATAATCGGCTGAATCAACGCTTCCATTCTGACATAAGCTTTGCACTCGAATACTTTTTGATAGTCATGTTGTTCTTTCAATTGTATATATTCATTGAACACATCATTTACATTTGATAGATATAGTGCCCCTTTAAGGTAAACAGGTCCGAGTAAATGGCAGTGCAAATCAAGGCTTCACTCAATAAGGCAATACTGTTTTGTACTAGAAAATATTTCAGATCTGACACAAAGACGACACACTGGCTGATTGTGTTGATCTATATATATATTCAATGAATAAGCAGCAGCTAACTAAAGTTTGAAACAGTCTATTTAACTCACAGCTCACATATTAAACATACTGTAGCTATACTACACCTAACAAAAAGACTGTTCATGTTGAAGTTCTATATGGCAAATGTCTTCATATTTTATGAGATATTGTAAACAGATTCTTGTTGCATAATGCAACAGAATATCATTAAATTTTATATAAGATAAAAAAAATCATTATTTTATCCACTCTTTGAACACTACCCATCATGCTTCATAGTAACTATACGGTGTGACCATTAAAATAAATGTGCTCTGTATCTCATTATAAACAAGGCTCACTCTAGTTATACTGTATCATACGTAGATCTAGTGTGTTGTTGGAATACTTTCCACTTCATTAAAAAAACATCACACAGAGGGACAGATAGCTAGCACAATAGTAATACATAAAGAGAATAGGTCTTCTTCAAATAAATTGGTAAATCTGCCAGAAGTATACATAGGGTCACTGAAACTGATACGTCGAGGATAAACCTGACTTGTAACTGTACCTTTCAGCCACATCAGCCCCAAAACGGGCCTTATCAGTGGCTGTGACGGACGAGTCGCCACAGGCGAGTCTCTAAGTTTGTCCACTAGCATGTCGCGTTCGGCATTAGTCCAATTCACTTTTTTCTGAACACTGTCCATGTTGTTTGTGTAGAAGTAGCAGACGGCTTTGTTTTGACATTTAATTGTGCACTATCTTCTTTTCATGAAGAGTACTTCGAAGTGCGCAGGCGTAAGAGTCGCACACTGGTAAAAATCGTACGATTTACGTTGAGCGTACGATGGCTTTAGTAAGACGGTCGTAAGATCGAGTGTACGATAATCTTAGATCAAAATCTTACGACAATATTTTGAAAATCGTACAATCGTTGATAAGACGCCTCCCTGGTCATAAGACTTCTTGAACCAAGTTTTCGGCAAAGTTGGTCTCAGCAACATGCTAGAATTCAATAAATCTTCATGGAAAGCTTTCTTACAATAGGAGGTGAGTTTATTATAAACATGTTCCTGAAGCTTCACATGAAATTTACTCTCAAGATGAGATAGGCATACTGTCTTCGTGTTCAGGTTCAATGATTTTTCATAAAAACAAGGCCCTTTGATTACTTTTACATATACTTTGAAGTCTGTGATCACAGGCTTGAAAGCAACAAATCTTCATATGAACTCTAACAAGTGGAGATATGCACATTACAACCAATGATTTTTAATTTAATAACGAGGGGATGGGCGGATAGGTATTGATTTTGTTAACCCTTTATCAAACCTAGACCGATCTTAGTCACGATGCTTCTAAGTATATTTCATGCTGAAAGATTTTAAAACTGTCTGCTCCAGACCATTGTCGTTCAAATATGTTATTAAACAACAAGTCTTAACAGAACTACTTACAAAAACAACAAACTTCCTTTGCAATGGCAAGATGCGAATTGTGAGAGAAGATATTTGTACATTTACATATGATATAAACAACCATATTAATATTGCTATGCATTCATGTCGTTTTGAATGTACATATTTGTATACAACAACATACATTTAAATACTATGTCATACATACGGCTAAAAATATATATATATATATTGCCCGTTTATTAATTCTTATAGCGTATCAATTCGCTAACAGTGTCTCCCGTCACGATATTATGCTCAAGCAGACAATGCTATATTCTTCATGGAAATACTGGCCGTACACGATACACCCCCTGTGGAGGAAACGTGGATCCGTAACATGCACGTAGTCTTTCAACTCCTCAGGCTATTCCTCAGAATACTGAAACTACGGACTCTATTCAGGAGCATGTTTCTGTATTAAAACAATTATTATAGTTTTCATGTTATTCTTTTCTTTTACGTCATTTTAAATTTGAATATCATAATGTAGATGTGACAAGTGTAAAACCTTGCATTGAACTGATTTATGTTTGTTTGTTTAATTGTGCTTATTGGGTCCACCATCCTCTAAAGAGGCTATAGTCGGTACGACCTGGAACTGAGAACTGATTTATTCGCTACCGTTACTGTCTAAATACCCGCGAAAAGTCACGTGCACAAAATGGTCCAGTGATTTTGTGCATCACTATGTTAAGACATATGTTCTCCGCTTACACTACGTACCGCGGAGAACTTCAATTACTGAAAGCGTTTTATTTACCACATACATGGAAAGTATAATTTACTATATTATTCAGTAATATAAGTTTTCAACTTGTATTATCTAATCAAAAGATTATCAGTTTGTATTTATTCTATTGTTTGTCTGGTTAGAATGTGTATTTTATGTGCATGTAAGTAAATAACGAATATTTGTGATGTATTAAAACTCAATAATATGGAAAATAATTAATTTGTCTTTAGTAAATGAAGATAAAATATTTCCTCTGTATCGGTGCCAGATGTCGTTACCATGGAAAACACCTATCTTAATGGAAACATGTTGATTTTACGGTATATTACCTCACAATCATTTTGATACCAAAAACCCCTTGCACCCCTTTGAGGTAATACCAAAATTATAGCGCTCAGATTTACTACTAAAACTTACCGTCTTCACATCGCTAACAAGGCGTCCAAGAATATAATCAAAGGACTGAAAGTACTGGAGGATCGATTGTCTCTGAACAACACAGTCTGCACACATACATGTGTAAATATCAGGACAACACAGACTGTACACATACATGTGTAATTATCAAGACAACCCTTGCACGAGAAAAGATATAAACTGAAGACACAACTGTCCAAAAATTGTGATCTTTAACCATTTGTATAAACTTTACTTTTGAGATAGGAACCCATGTGCATACCTTTGCATTCAGTGACTATGCTCAACTACCCTATGAAGTATCATAGCTGTGAATGGTAACTGAGAAGTGGATTTTGACAAAACTGAACTGAAAATTCATAGTTTGAACAACTTTTAATGTCATTCAAAAGTTATGGGATATGCCCATAGGGTTGATTGTATTGTGCCAATTGATTGATTCGGATTTAACGTCGCACTCTATCTTATCTATCTATCTTACATTCAGTCAAACCCCTACTGGGGACCTAGACTTTGCGCGTCTACTAGCAACAATGTTAAAAAGAGTAAAAGTAAGGAAAAGTAAAACAAGAAAGAGAATGGTTAAAAACAAGTTAAAAGCGGGACAGGTGTTTCTATGGTGAGATGTGCTCAATCTGGCTTACAGCCTGACTGAACACTGGTCCAGACGAGATGACTACATCTGGAGTCAGGGCATTCCAATGGATAACTGTGCGTGGGAAGAATGAAAATTTATGGTAGTCAGATGACGTTGGCACATGGACGAACGATTGGGAATGAGTGGTTCTGGATGATCTTGTGTTGGATTTCAGGTAGTCCGGTAAGGGAATAGCAACCTGGTTATGGATGATGTTATAGAACATAACTAGGCGCTGGTCAATGCGTCGGAGTGCAAGGGTTCGCCAGTTCAGAGAGGACAGCATATTGTCAACACTAGAAGTACGGCCGAAATCACGTTTGACCCAACGGGCAGCCCTGCGCTGCACCGACTCAACTTGGTCTATGAGAGTTCCAGTGTGGGGTGACCACACAGTGGAACTGTACTCTAAGCTGGGGGCGCACAAGTGTTTTGTATGCTTGTGATTTTAACCTTTCTGAATGTACTTTGATGTTTCGTCTAAGAAAACCCAGTGTTTGATTTGCTTTTTTGGTGATATTGTCAATATGTTCATTCCAAGATAGGTTGTGTGATATTGTTACGCCAAGATATTTTGCTGATGGTACTGTTTGCAAGATGGTACTGTGTAATATGTATTGAGTTGGTATTGGAATTTCCCTTCTAGTGATCTGTAAGACTTGGCATTTTGAAGGATTGAATTTCATGTCTCATTTTTCTTCCCAAAGTTCAAGTTGGTGCAAGTCTTGTTGCAGTAGGCTTGAGTGTGAAGAAACAGTCAGTGATATATAGATAGCGGTGTCATCAGCAAAAAGTCTAACTTTAGAGTGTTTGACAGAATCAGGAAGGTCATTTATATAGATAAGAAATAAGAGTGGTCCGAGGACCGAGCCCTGGGGGACACCTGAGGAAAGTGGTATTGTGCCTGATGTGGACCCCACTGACTACAACTGATTGTGACCTGTTATCAAGGAAAGCTTTAATCCATTTGAGTGTTTGACCCCTTACACCATAGAAATGCAGCTTATATAGTAATTTTTCATGACTGACCATATCGAAAGCCTTTGAGAAATCAAGAAGTATCAGGTCAACTTGACTTTTCAAGGTCAGGAATTTAAGAATATAATCTACTAGCATGAGCAGTTGAGTTTGACAAGACCTCTTTTCTCGGAAACCATGCTGCAATTCATAGAACATATCGTTCTTTGTGAAGTGTTTGGTAATGCTGGAGGATACAATGTGTTCCAGGGTTTTACACAAGATACAGGTAATAGAGATCGGGCGATAGTTGGCAGGGTCTGACCTAGCACCTTTCTTGTATACTGGGGCGACATTTGCCATTTTCCATATATCTGGCAGGGTACTAGACTGCAGGGATTTTTTGAACAGTTTTGTAAGGATAGGGGATATCTCTTGATTAATATTTTTAAGTACGACCGGTCTAATTTGGTCGGGCACTGCAGCTTTATGGGGGTTTAGGTTATTAATAAGTTTTTCGATACCATTTGTCGAGATTTCGATATCAGGCATTGGTTTGTGGGGGCTGTACGTTTCTTTTTTGGGGATCTCTTTACCTGTATCCGCGCTATCCTGGACCTTCATATCAGCCAGGGATTTTAGAGAGAGAGGTGACTTGGAAGTGAAGACTGATTGGAACTGCACTCAACAGCTAAGGTCATATGGGAACTTCCAGCTTTCACGGAGGAGGAAGACCCTGGGTGCCAATTCGGGCATTATTTCAGTCACGAGCGGGCATCTGGGTAGAACCTAGATAGCTTCCAGACATAAAAAAATTCGACCCAAGTAGGGCACCAACCTACAGCGGTGAGGGACAAATGATCAACAGTCAGTGACCTTAACCACTCGGCCACAGATGTCAAGCAATTGTCTGAAGTTTCAAGGCTTTAATGGTTACTGAGAAAGTGAATTTTAAGAAAGCTTAACCAGATTTAAGACGACAGTGCCGACTGACGTCAAGAAGGTTATAAAATGGCTCTTCTGTTTTTCATAGAAAAGCTAAAAATGGATAAATCAATCTTTTTAATAAATTGATTCAGTAAATACAGTGGCGCCTGCGTGTAGGTTCCCCGTGTTTGCGTGAAAAAGCGTGTTGCACGCGTGTCGGACACGATCGTGTTGCACGGTATGTTACTGCGCATGCCCAGCGTGCAGCGTGCAGCGTGTAGAACCGTGCAATTGCTAGTGCGCATGCCCAACGTGTAGTCGCTGAGCGTGAAACGTGCAAGCGCATTTATCATTGGGCTACATGTATGTCTTGCTCTGGATAACACCTGGTCAATTCTAGCATATTTCAATCAATCACCTGCATTTTTCGCCAATAGTCGTACTTTTCCTATCATCCAATTAACCTCGCTGATCAATGCTAAAGGAAGTCGGTAATCGGCATGTTTAGATTTTATCCAAAGAAGTATGGAAAATACCCAATTTTATTAAAATGAAAACATCAGCCCAGATACTAGTTATTATACGCAAGACAAAGTCTCTGTGCCGAGCTGATACTGTTGTTCAGTGGTAAGTTACATTATGTGACAGGAGATATTTACGGTGGCACTGAGGTGACATGCACTTCTCTTTTTTGGATCGATTGAATTTATTCAATCGTATCCAAAGTTAACATAGTATTCCAGACCCTTACGGCCGAACTCTTAACACAAATTTTTGTCGAATACGACCGAAAAGTAGTTTTATATTACTGCCCTCTGTTTTAAAAAATTATATAGTAACAGATCTAAATAATATCAAAACATAACAGAATAGCATAATATTATATTGTTGTTTTTCTTATAAATTGTAACTTAAATCAACGAGGTATCTGTTCTGTATAGAACTATTTTCCTACGCGGTTTTTATCGTCAGACCGGTGTGACATGAGAAATGTAAGACCCGTGAAATACGCATCGCTACACCGGATACACTAAATTCAGTGTTTCCGCGAGAGCGCGTTTTCTGCGGTTTTGACGCACTCATTTTGTCAATGACGCAACAGAAATAGCAAAGAGCGTCTTCTATGACGCAATTAAAATGTGTATGATCAAATTACTACAAAAACAACATTTCAAAACCTCTCAAAACGCTTCGAAATGCAAGATAAATTGTTGATAAAATACGCTTCCGGTATGGGATATGTCTAATTTTGACCCTATTGCGTCGTCGTTGTCGTCTGATTTCGGATCGACCTGCATTTTGTACCATTGCGTTTTTGTGTGTTGATTCATATATATGATACCGTCATCATAGATCGTAGACGCACAACAAGAGATGGTCGACGAACCTTGATAGGGGAAACAAAAACGTCTTTCTGAGTGATTTTAATGATCATTTTGTAGTCATTTCGATCAGACTGTCACTCTTGAAAGGGTTTGAATTGTGCCAAATATAATATCCAAGTTTAATGTCTATGGTTGAATGCACTTATGAAAAAAATTCGCTTTGTGGACAAATTTGACTTTTGAGATGCAGTGACAAAATCAAAAGCATCCAAAGAGAAACACCTGTTGTCTTGCCAACCCTTTGATACCCACCATTTTGTGATGTATCACATGCAGTTTTACAGAAGTTAACTGAATAAAACTTCTTAAACACATAGTCATGCCTTTTTTTTTACAATAAAGGGTATGACCCTCGGAGTTTCTAAATGACCCCCAAATTATGATACTGGGAATTGGCACCCAGGGTCTTACTCCTCCATGAAAGCCGGAAGTTGCAATATGACCTTAGCCTTTGGGTGCGACGTTAATCCGAATTAATTCGCACAAGACAATCAACCTTATGGGCATATCCACGGACCTGTATAGGTCCGTGGCATATCCCATAACTTTTGAATGACATTTAAAATTGTTCAAACCATAAATTTTCAGTTCAGTTTTGTCCAAATCCATTTCTTAGTTACGATTCACAGCTTAATACTTCATAGTCACTGAATGACATAATGTAAGCACATGGGTTCCTATCTCAAAAGTAAAGTTTACACAAATGGTGAAAGGTCAAAATTTGTGGACAGTTGTGTGTCCAGTTTATAACTTTACTTGTGCAAGGGTTGTTCTGATATTCACACATGCATGTGTACAGTCAATGTTGTCCGGATATTTACACATGTATGTGTGCAGACTGTGTTGTTCAGAGACAATCGATCCTCCAGCACTTTCAGTCCTTTGATTTTTTATGTCGTTCCCTAATCTCACTATTTCGACTACGAAGACAGACTGATTTTACAGGTTGACATGACAGTAATAAAATATTAGATCTGTGAAATGGGTCACACTGAAACGCCAAATTAATTAGTCTTGTCGTTCCCACTACTGGTATGAGACCAGTTCCAACTACCCGTTATCATAGCTTTCCAGCAGATACTGGAGGTAAGGTCTTTCAAATAGTACTATTTGAAAGACCTTGCTGGAGGGAACGACTTAGTATGTCGTGGTAACGAGTTACTAAATCAAAAAAGTGGTGGGCATGACATCAATAAAAGAGAAGTGAACGTTACTTTTGCAATTTTTTGTTTAGTGGCTTGACTTAGTAGCAGCAGCCCACATTTTTATTTTTGAATGACATCGATTTTTGATACTTTTTATTCTTTCGCACAATACTTTAATAGGACTCCAGTACTGGCAAACTTATATTTTATATTCCAATGATAAACAGTGTCAGACCACTAAGAAGTAACCTTGGACACTTCACAGTAAAAAGGGGAGCGGTGTTGTAGAGGTTAAGGTGTCACCCATTCATCCCAGAGGTTGGGGGAATTCGAGCCCCATTTGGGTCACAACCGTACCTCCTCATATGGCACCAACTAATACTGCGCATGCGTAGTAGTCAGGCGGACTTTCAAACTTCTCTGAAAAATTATTCCGAAACGTAAATCGCAGCAAGATCTAGCGTTATTCTGTAAGCTTATCAGGGTCCATCCCACTACTTAAACATTCCTCAATAGAAATCCAGAGCCCCACAGATAAGATCGGCTTCCACCACACGATTTTTCCTTTGTGCACCATTTGCAAGAGGAACTTCCTACTGGAGCACCGGCTGCGCATTATCGCGCGAGGCAAAATTCATCTGTTCACCGGCGAATTGTCAACATCCGGCACTCGTTCTTTTTGAACAATAAAGAACTATTGATGCATTATCTTGCAAAGTATGTCCATGAACTCGTCTTAAACATTCAGTAAATCAATGAACTACATGGTAAGAATTCTGCTGATCACTAAACCTGACATTTTACCTTTGGTTTTAGCAATCTTTGCCACATTAAATAGTACACTCAACCATGTGTCTGAAACCAACCTAGGGATTGCTGATAGGGACTCCTTGGTGTTGGAGACTTTCACATATGCCAGTTTGTGCAACACAGACCCCATTCCCTCACTGCATGCAGTGCAATCTCTATGCGGCCGGGGTATCTTCTTCAAACGAAAACAACACCTTCGCTACCTCAGCTTTCTACTAATCCTACGATCATCTGACACCCAACTGAACCCTGGACCAACACAGCGCAAGTTTAAGTTCCCATGCGGCGTTTGTGAGAAAGGCTGCCATTGGAATCAGAAGGCTATCTGCTGTGATGAATGTGAGACATGGTACCACGCCAAGTGTATACAGCTGAATGATGCTGTCTTCCTGCCCTTCACTAAATCTGACAACGATATGAGCTTTACATGTTTTTCTTGTGGTATCCCCAACTTCTCCTCAAGCCTATTTGACTCGGTCTACGTCCACTAGAATGACACAGATCAACCAAGACATGGTACCAGCCTACATTCGGTTATCAGCAGCGACATCTCAGACCTAGAGAGCGTATCCAGCGTCAACATATCAGACATATCCAGTATTTCCAGGTCAACTCACAGCACTTCTAGTATGGAAAACTTCCCACCGTCATGCTCTAGTCCTAAAAAGAATTTCAAGCACAAACTACGCACCAACAACATCAGACTAGCCAGCATAAATATTCAGAGTGTCTGCAGCTCCAAAAAGAAAGCAAGCTTCTGGAACTTCCTCGAATCTGTCAGCTGCGATATCATATGTGGCTGTGAAACGTGGCTAAACCCAACAATCTATGATGCTGAAGTTCTTCCAACTAACAGCAACTACACCATTCACCGTAAGGATAGACCTGACGGCTATGGAGGGAGCCTCATTCTTATTAAGGACAACATTGTCAGTGAACCAGTCGAAGTCAATACTCCATGTGACATCCTGTTCCAGAAAATTGAATGCATCAATAAAGAGACCCTCATCATCGGCTCAGCTTACAGACCAACTAATAATGATGAAGAATATTCAAAACATCTATTCCAAGCCATCTCACACATCTGCAATAAATTTAAGAACGCTACTATTTGGATTGCGGGTGATTTCAATCTACCAGATATTAATTGGTCAAACAACTCAATCAATGGACACCAATACAGAAAGGCCATAAACGAACAATTTCTTCTCCTAGAACCTGAACTAGGCCTCACACAAATTGTTGACTTCCCTACAAGAGGCGACAATATACTTGACCTTTTCCTCATCAATCGACCACAACTTGTCAACCGCTGCACAGCAACCCCAGGGATAAGCGACCACCATGCCATATTTGTTGACACCAACATGTGTGCCACACGTCTTAAACCGACAAAGCGCACCCTGTACATGTGGGGGAAGGCCAACATCAATACCATTAAAGAAAAAAGCAAAGCCTTATCAGATACCTTACTAGAGAAAATCAACCCCTCTTCAGACATTAACTACATCTGGACTATTTTCAAAAATGGCTGCCAAAAGATCATTGAAGATGAAGTCCCACATCGCCAAAGTGCTCAAAGATTTAATCAGCCATGGATTAACCGGGATATAAGGCGAATTACCAGACTGAAACGAAGGTGGTTCCGGCGTGCCAAGAACTCAAACTCCACTTCTGACTGGTCCAAATATAAAGATATTAAAAGGAAAGCCCAGCGCCTATGCAGATCCGTTCACGATGCCCACATATCAGACATGCTCCAGCCAGACCATCAAAACCCAAAAGTCTTCTGGAACTATATCAAATCCAAGAAGAAAGACAACTTTGGTGTGTCTTCACTCAAGAAGGACGGGTTGGCATACAGCGATGGTAAACAGAAAGCTGAACTTCTGAACGACCAGTTCACCTCTGTCTTCACCAAAGAGGACATGGCTCAACGTCCTACTCTTCCTCCTAGTCGCTTACCAACTCTAAACCCTATACATGTCACGATTAAGGGCGTCCAGAAGCTTCTGTCGAGTCTCAAACCACACAAGGCTCCAGGCCCAGACAAGATACCCACTAGGCTCCTCAAACTTGCCTCAGCAGAGTTGTCTCCAGGCCTAGCAAACCTATTCCAACTGTCTCTGGATCAAGGTCAGATTCCACTTGACTGGAAAACCGCCCTTGTCTCACCTGTCTTCAAAAAGGGAAATCGTTCCTCACCATCCAACTACAGACCTATCTCTCTAAAATCAGTCTCCTGCAAAGTGCTGGAACACATCATCTTCAGCAACATCATGTCTCACCTTGACTCACACAACATCCTCTCTGACTACCAACATGGGTTCAGAAAAAAACGCTCCTGCGACACTCAACTACTAATGACCATCAATGACTTAGCTAAAGGAATAGATAACAACCATCAAATTGACGCTGTTCTGCTTGACTTCTCAAAAGCATTTGATAAAGTTCCACACTCACGTCTTCTTCAGAAACTGGACCATTATGGAATAAGAGGCACAACCCACTCCTGGATTGAAGACTTTCTCTCGTCGCGCACACAACAGGTTGTCCTTGAGGGCTCCTTTTCAGCTACCCCACCTGTCACCTCTGGTGTCCCTCAGGGCAGCGTCCTTGGCCCTCTTCTTTTCTTGGCCTACATCAATGATCTACCGTCCAAAGTCCAATCCACGGCTCGACTCTTCGCCGATGATTGCCTCCTGTATAGAATCATCCGTAGCCCTGAGGACTCACGCCAACTTCAACATGACCTTGATAGTCTCCAATCCTGGGAGGATGATTGGCAGATGGCTTTTAATCCAGACAAATGTGAAGTCATCCACATCTCCACAAAAAGAAAAACTATCACCAACACTTATAGCATCCACGGAAAAGAACTCAACACCGCAGATCATGCCAAATATCTTGGAGTTACCATTTCTTCAGACCTCTCTTGGAAAAAACACATCGATAACATCACCAAAAAAGCTAATTCCACCATGTCTTTCATCAGGCGAAACATACGATCTAGCCCTCCAAGCGCCAAGTCTAATGCTTTCAAGACATATGTTTGACCTACTGTTGAATACGCCTCATCTGTCTGGTCCCCTCACTCTGAGGGTCTCATCAACCAACTAGAAATGGTCCAACGTCGCGCTGCAAGATTCGTGAAACAAGACTACGCGCGAACAAGCAGCGTCACCGACATGCTTACCGACCTCAAATGGGACACCCTCCAACACCGGCGCAACAACACCAGAACAACCATGTTTTTCAAGATAGTGCATAACCTTGTGGATATTATACCAGATCCTCCACTTATCAATGCTAAGACTATCAGAGGCCACAACCAACGCTTCAGCCAAATCAGAGCACGCACAAAATAGTTTCTTTCCCGCAACCATCGTGCTTTGGAACAAGTTGCCGCAAGACGTTGTTGACCAGACCAGCCTGGATGCTTTCCAATCAGCTCTGGTCAGCCAACATATGAAATACTAGTCACGGAGTTGTTTTTTACCCTTTTAATAGAAACTGTAAATAGTGGAACTTTTTATTTTTTATTTTGGAAAACAGTCAGTCCTGCCTGCTGCGTATGTATATACAGTTTTATCCAATTGCGAGTATACTCCTTGCGGAGTGATGCAATAACTTGAGATGATGATGATGATGATGATGACCAAGTACTGGTTTTTCCAGGAAGCAGACTCAAGAGTGACTCGATAAGCTGCACAATTTCTTCACAATCGAGCTAAAATAAATTAGTATATAACTTAACTAAACTGTAACGATCCAAGCCCTTGTATCTATCTGTCTATTTTAAAGTATGTACGTAATCAGAGTTTTATCGTTGGTACTGGATAATCCATATGACCAACGCCCCCAGATGTTAGTTATTTTCAGTTTTCGGAGGAAAGTGCAAGATACAGAAAGCATCCCAATTCCAGAGACACTAAGTTCTTTTATATACCAGGTGTATTGCTCTCATACATAATGGGACCTCGGTTTTAAGTAGCATCTGAAAAACTGTTTCGGTAGTAATTTTTGTTACGGGAATCAAACCCACAACCCTGAGATTACAAGTCTCGTGCTCTACCTATTGAGCTAACCAGGCTTACGTTTCTATTAGCTTTTCAAATTCCCAATTTCAATCGTTACGGTGAATTAATCAAATATATGTAGCTATAATGCCCTCCTGCAATGGATTAAGGAGTAACATGTTTTGATAAGAGAAAACACTGTGTGCATAACTGACAGGTCAGCCCTTTTTTAACAAGGACAATTTAAAGTACCAGCTGAACCAAAAACATATCTGCGGGCCGAGCTAGGGGCTGCAGCCTTAAAGCCCAGCCCTGAATCCGCGGTTAGGTTTCCCATATGACCAGCATCCCCTGACGATGGTTCGTTATTTTAGGTTTCGGAGGATCCCAATTCCAGAGACACCCCTGGTTCTTATACAAGCCAGGTGTATAGCACTCATACATGGGACCTTGGTTTTTAAGTTTTATCTGGAAGACTGTTAGTAATTTTAGTTGGTCAGCAACAGGAATCAAACCTGCAACCCGGATATTACAGGTATCATTCACTACTGATTGAGCTAACAGGGCTAACTTTTGAAACTATTTCAATGGCTATGTCCATCTAAAATATTTTTAACTATTTTATAGTCTTTAATTCTTTGAGAACACAGTTTACACATCTGACAGGTTACTCCTCAGTCCTGAAGGCAACATATACTCATAAAATGTGCTGTATACCCATCACTTGGGTAATAATCAAACCTCTTCTATGTCAAAGGTCGTCACATGTTGTAAGATGCGGCCTTACCAGGATAATCCGGTAAACTTGTACCTAAGTGACTCCAATTATGTTGCAACAATATACTGGTAGTTTGTAAAACAGGGCTGGGCTAATGTGTACCACAGTTCAAAATTCCTGTACCGCGAGTAAAATGAACTACTCATTTTACACATTGTTAATTTAATTTAGATTGACACGTCTCGACAAAAATAGCACATTACATTATAATTTATTAAGGTCACTGCCACCAAGTCGTGTCGGCCAGTCTGGTGTATAAAAAAAATGCCACCTGGTTATATAAAAGAGTTTGAATTTTGTTTATAGCAATAAAAACAATTATTGCTTTATATAATAAGTCAACTGTGCAATAAAAGAATAAGGAAACTGTCTGAACTATTATTGCTATTAGTTTCCTTAATGTACAGTGATAGCCATTAGTGAAATGCATCAATAGTTTGCCGGTTTCATGTCATAGCTTACACTTTAAAATGCAATTTTTTTAAGAGATTAACCAACATTAAGGATCTTGTGATGAATGGTGTAAGGTATTCACTGTCGGCATGATCAAGTGCATAAATCTCTACTTACAAGATCAAGTGCATAAATCTCTACCTACAAAATGCTAATTTTCATTCTATCTTAATTTCAGGAAAGAAAGATTTTAGTCCAACATGGTGATTGATCCAATCAGAAACTGCGAGTCACTTTCCCAGTGCTCAGATGTACTAGCTATTGTCCATAGTGCCACAGTCAGCAGATTTGTCAAGAAAACAAGTGATCAAATTTGTGTCAGGCACTGTCTGAATAACTTTGTGTTTAAAGCCTTGATCAAATAAAGATAAGAAAGTTCAGTGTTAAAATTTAGAAATCTACTGTGAATTTGAGTGGTTGCTGAAGAATCCTTTGGTCATAGAACAGACTTCCAATGCACAAAATATTTCTTAAATAATTTAAAACTGTGCAGAAGTATGGACTACTCATTTTATATGCACTTTGCAGCATTCTCATGTTTTTTGCTCACTTAATGTAATCGAAAGCAGGATGTACAGAATGAACTGCAGTGTATATCATATTAGTACTGGTACATGTATATATTATGAATACTACCTGGATTTTTTAACCATTTTGTTAATGTTGCCACTTGCCAGTCCTGAGACGTTCCTTTTAAAAGCAGGCTGGCAGAGCAGGTAGGAGTTTGGAAAGAGTTGACCATTTCCTGCTTATACTAGTAAAAGAGCAATAATTCTGACCATGAGCTGAAAAACTACACAGTGACACTGAATACACCAAGAGTTTTGCCATGCAGTTTTCCTAGAAAACAATCACAGTATATATTTTGATGTCTTTGGTGATGTAGTATTTGTGTGCGACTGGGTGGCAGAAGACCATAGATCAATCTAGTTAGTCATGTTCAGGCAACTTTTGCATAAGAAGCGTGGCGGACTCAGACAATGAATAAGATGGAGTTAGATAGAGACTACAGCTTTGGAGCATTGAATATACTTTACTGAAATAAAGAAGTTGCCTAATAAATATTTCTAGTTTGAGTGAGGAAATATGAAACATCTCATGATTAAAATGATGATGAAAAGAATATTCTATCGGTGTGAGTGCTGGTCAGAACACACACGAACAGTCATCAGGAGTAGATGATATTGATTGCAAGAACTTGTTCCACTGAATCAGAGTGAATTAAATAAGTTTTAACTAAATGATGTTCTTAATCCATCAGTACTGATGCTTTATTTAATTGAGTGTACACTTCATATTTCAAAATACAACTGTAGTACAAGCCTTGAAATTGCTCTACAAAAGTTGACACATTTTCAAGAATAAGTCATGTTTAAAGTCCCAGGATCACATTTACAAGTAGCTTTCATTTTATCAAGAAAGATGTCTTGCTGACAGAAAAGACCTTTATTTGTGCCAAAACCATTCCAAACTTTGCTTTTTAAATTGATAAGTACATATCAGAAACATTGTGCAGAATTTTTTTTCAATGCTTTTGCAAATGGCAACTCTTTTTCTGAAAGAAACAACTTGAATACAAAAGAAAGGCATAATTATGTCAACGTCATTGTTTTAGAGTGAATAGAACATGATTCTATCATTATACTATCAATAAATTCATGTGACTGTATCAGTACATTTTAAGTGATCCTGGGGCTTTAATATTTATACAGAAATTACATATCCTTTGAACGCCTATAACGTAATAAACTGTATACGCGGGTTAAGACAGGTTTGGCCTTCCATAGAAGTGACAGTTACTGTATGGAACACGTTTTGTCTGTATGAATGTAAAGGCTATGCCGACAGCCCCTGAATGTTGAAATCTCAGACGTCCGAGGCAAATGCTGACACTTTAAGACAACCTTGAAAATGACCTTGGACACAATTTTACCAGCTTTGAAAATTTTCATTTTACCAATGTTCCCTGTGGGATAGTGTTTTGAGCGCGTGCAAATATTTTTTCATAGACATAAAGCAGACATGTCGTACTCAAACCTAGGTATATTGACATCTTATGAGAACGCTTAAAATTGACCTCTCGCAAAAAAACAAGAGGGCCAAGATGGCCCTATATCGCTCACCTTGGTACAAGTCCACTTGCCTGGTGGAAGATCACTAGATAATGTTATATACCAAATAAGTTTTCCTATATACACCTTTGTAAAACAAATGATCCCCCCAGGCAAGGTCAATTTTGACCCCAGGGGCATAATTTGAACAAACTTTGAAGAGGTCTACTAGGCAATGCTACATGCCAAATATCTAAGCTCTAGGCCTTGTGGTTTCAGAGAAAAAGATTTTTAAATTTTTCCCTATATAAGCCTATGTAAAACTAAGTGATCCCCGGCGCGGGGTCAATTTTGACCCAGGGGTCATAATTTGAACAATCTTGGTAGAGGTCCACTAGCCAATGCTACATGCCAAATATCTAAGCTCTAGGCCTTGTGGTTTCAAAGAAGAAGATTTTTAAAGTTTTTACTATATAAGCCTATGCAAAAACTAAGTGACCCCCGGTGCGGGGTCAATTTTGATCCGAGGGTCATAATTTGAACAATCTTCGAAGAGGTTCACTAGCCAATGCTACATGCCAAATATCTATACTCTAGGCCTTTTGGTTTCAGAGAAGAAGATTTTTAAAGTTTTTCCTACATAAGCCTATGTAAAACTAAGTGACCCCCTGTGCGGGGTCAATTTTGATCCGGGGCTCATAATTTGAACAATCTTGGTAGAGGTCCACTAGCCAATGCTACATGCTAAATATCTTAGCTCTAGGCCTTTTGGTTTCAGAGAAGAAGATTTTTAAAGTTTTTCCTATATATTCCTATGCAAAACTAAGTAAACCCCGGTGCGGGGTCAATTTTGACCCGGGGGTCATAATTTGAACAATCTTGGTAGAGGTCCACTAGACAATGCTACATGCCAAATATCTTAGCTCTAGGCCTTGTGGTTTCAGAGAAGAAGATTTTTAAAGTTTTTCCTATATATGCCTATGCAAAAACTAAGTGCCCACCTGCACCGGGTCAATTTTGACCCGGGGGTCATAATTTGAACAATCTTGGTAGAGGTCCACTAGACAATGCTACATGCCAAATATCTAAGCTCTAGGCCTTGTGGTTTCAGAGAAGAAGATTTTTAAAGTTTTTCCTATTTGTTGCCATAGCAACCAGAGTTCTGCATGGAATGGAATTCTTTGAACAACTTTGAAAGAGCTTCATGCAAGGAACATCCCTGCAAAGTCTCATCAACATTGGCCCAGTGGTTTCAGAGGAGATATCGTTTGAAGGAAATGGTGGATGGACGTACGACGTACGACGGACGCCAAACGGAATGCGATCCTAATAGCTCACTCTGGCACTTTGTGCCAGGTGAGCTAAAAAAAGAAGTCCATGCGCAGGTTAGCAGACAGGGTGATCCCTGCGCGTGACCTCTGTAGGTGGGCCAATGGAAATTTTACTTTCATGTTACAGCTCAATCTATTTGCTGACGTATACAACACGCGCAGTAAACCGAAAGTAGCATAACGTGATGTACAGTGTTTACAAAAACACATGCATGTCTGTCGAGTTTGTAACAAAATATGCCGGTGTGCAAAGGTTATGGGTACAGTCCATTGTATTAATTAATCAGAGCATTCATTGCAAATGGTAGTCTTCTTTCAAATTTACAAAATGTCCATTACATAAAGTTAGTAAGAGACAATATCATGGCTATTTTCCTTTTCTTTTACCCATTAGGGCATAGAATACACATTAATTGGCATGGACCGCCACCTCTAAGCACCATAGTGTACAGAGGAATGAATTGGATAATACAGTGGGATATTTTCTAAGTGCCTAGCCTCAAAAGATGTGCAGGGGGGATTTGCCCTATCTCTGGCTTAAAGTTTTTTGCAGTGGAAAAATATCACTTCAAATCAATTAGTGTGATGTTAATAAAAATATTTAGAAAACAAGTCGTTAAAGCAATAACTCTGTAAATACTCAAGATAGAGTTATGGTTCTTGTACACTGCACTTCCTCTGACTGTGCTTGATCATTGTATGAAATTGTATTGATATCCAACCAGTAGTTTTCAAGTTACGCTCCGGACAAGGAAAAGTAACAAAGGGCAATAACTCTGTAATTAGTCAAGATGGAGTTATGGTTCTTGTGCACTGCACTTCCTCTCAATGTGCTTGACCATTGTACATGTTGTATGAAGTTGTATTGAATTCCAACCAGTAGTTTTCAAGTTATGCTCCGGAAAGGAAAAGTAACAAAGGGCAATAACTCTGTAATTATTCAAGATGGAGTTATAATTCTTGTGCACTGCACTTCCTCTCAATGTGCTTGACCATTGTATGAAGTTGTATTGAATTCCAACCAGTAGTTTTCAAGTTATGCTCCGGACAAGGAAAATGCAACAGACCGCCCGACCGACCGACCAACCACCGGGTGACTCCTGTTACCTGTATATCCCCCTAAACTTTGTTTCAGGGGTATAATTAGTGCTTACAACTGAA
>JAFMSR010001441.1:0-28003 GCA_022818135.1 Saxidomus purpurata | reverse complement strand
TTTGATTGACGCCATTCTTTTAAGAGACTGATTTGTCTTAAGTGAAGCGGGTACATGAGTGATGATCGAAGCCTACTGGAATAATAGTGGTTTTTTCTTCTTTCTTCAATCGGCTTCCCGAGTAGGAGTTTGAAATGTTCTCTCGTGAGTTTTAATTCGTTAGTAATAAGGGAGAGGAACTTTTTTTCTTATTTTGTATCTTCTACCAATTCTGCATATTTTTTCATGATGGTGTCGTCAGCTGCGGATAAACTGGTATCAATATTAGTAAAACATTTCTTAGAACGGGTCATCTAACAGGGTTTCTTTTAAATTATTATATTCAGTTGGGTTTCCCTTATTGAGTAACTCAAGACTGCTACCCACTCCATACCAACTGGTAAGATGATATCCGCATTGACCCCAAGAAAAGACCCATGGAATAGCTCTGAGGTCTGCTAGGGGAATTAGCTCCCGTTCTTTTGGCAAGGTCGTGAGCCGATTTTACTAATTTCAATAATGTCGATGGGGAGTTGTCTGTCTAAAAAAGTCAAAAAAAGCCTAACTCTTTAATAAGGGATTCATATTTCAATTGGGCGACTTCTGCAAGTTTATCGATAATTGAGCAATGGGATGAAATCTCTTTGGGTTGATTCGATCGGTCACTGATTTATATAAAGTTGACGAAAGAAGTAGTTCTATATTGTAGGCGGCATTCACTTTGTTGGCATATTTTTGTGAAATGGTTTCTCCTGTTCGGTGAGCCTTAAATGTCCGTTGGGTGATTCATGAGGGAGTGCGTTAATAAAATAATGGGTTGGCCCAGCTCCTCGACTGATGGATCCTCCCTTGCCATGAAAGAAAGTGATTTTGACTCCGTGTTTATTTCCAATCATAGAGAGTTCGTATTGGGCACGATAGAGGTTCCACTGACTTGCCATAATCCCTCCATCCTTATTGCTGTCGCTGTAGCCAATCATTACCTGTTGAATGAGTTCAGAACTTTGGTTTTGTTTTTGTTGATATCGAAGAGAATTTTTTGTAAAGGGATGAGACAAAAATTGATCTAAAATTTCTGGAGCATTTTTTAGGTCGTCGATGGTTTCCAAATAGTGGGTATCACTGGGATTTTCATGATGACTTGTTTTCTATTACTTGATTTTGAACCTTTTGTATTAGGTAGCTCAGTTAGTTCAGTAAGCCCAGCTTCACGAGCCAGAATGTAAATCACCAATAAGTCGGAAAGAGACCGAGTCATACTGACGATAAATGAGCCAATGCCGTTAAGTCCGTATTCATTAGTATGCTGTTCGATGACACGATAACAATCCATTAATGTTTGGGCTTGATCACCTAGTTTGATTTTAGGATGACAGAAAGGGCGTCGGTTCTTTAGTTCACGATTTAAAAAGTCCAATCTTTCTTTTTCACTCCATTTCTCAAATGGTAATAATCGTGTCTTATTATTTTGAGTTGTTTCTGAAGCACTTAACAGTTGGTTCATGGCTAAATCGTGAAAATAACTGTTTTGGCGAATATCGAGAAACAGCTAAGTGAAAACCAAACGTATTGACAATTCGAATGACATTGTTAACATCGTCTTCGGCGATATTTTTAGCTCCAAAAGAAATAAGGCACTTTTGAAGTAGTTTTAAGTCATTTACTAACTGTTGGGAATGAACATAATTGCCGGAAAAAGTTTGTAGTTGGGTGGCATGACCTCGCTGTTGCTCAATGGGTAAAGCATCTTTCATTAGATTAACAAACTGCCGAAAAACTTCCCCGTCATTTCTTTCAAAAGCTATTCGACCAGATTCCCCCAGCTGGGTAATCATTTCTTTTATTCTTTTTGTGCGGAAGGTAATATTTGATCGAATGAATAGCTAAAGCTAAGGTCTTTGATGAGAACATTCAGTTGTCGATTAATCACGATGAAGGCATTTAAACGCAGGCGAAGTAAAGTTGCACGTGTAAGTCGGCCGTCACTTTGGGGTGACCATCTCGATCACCACCCACCCAATTCCAAAGCTGAGTTTGGATAGATCCCTTTCTGATCGAGCTTAAAATGTTTGCTCGCCTGCTGGAGCCTTCGGTCGATAATGGGGATGACTTCGGGAACACATTGACGAGATAGAAAATAATATTATTTAGTTCGTGTTCTACTCCTGGTTTTTCGAGGAAAAGCTCTCCCGGTTTTTCCAGAGGCTTGAACATGGCTTGTTTTAAGTTATGTCGAATATGAAATTGTTCTCGTTTGTTGTACATGCTGTTCTCTCTTTATACTAACAACAGATAAATGGTTCGGTGATGTTCCAATACAGAAGCACGTTTGGCCTCGGTGGGGTGGGCGGTGAGAGGGTTCAACATGAATCTGATTGAGTGCTTTCGCAATATCTTTTTTATTTACTTTAAGTGTTGCTAATTTCTTAAAAGTATTAGCCCAGAGTCCATTGTTGCTGGAATAATTCTCATCTTCTTTTTTTTCGTCGATTTTGGACGGCATTGTTTTCCTCAACCATATTCAACATTTGAAAAACCAGGTGAGTATATCTGAATTGTTTTGGTGGTGATTTTTTGATTTGTTAGGCACTTTAAGAAGCATACAAGGGATTTCACGAGCAATCTTACTTTCTCCATTCTCCTCAAGCACCTCTTTAAGAGCAAATAAAAGTATTTCTAAAATCTTCGTAGGGTTTCTTTAATCTTTGTTTAACCGTTTCAAATATTGTATTCATTTTCATTGTCTTATTATATATTACACTTACGATTCTATGATATAATAAACGTAATGAAAAAACCTAATTCCACGGAATATAATCCACACTTTAATTTATATATTAATCTAGTTTCAGAAGGTAACTTTTTACGGAGTTATTAAAAGAAGATACTCAGTTGACGGTGGACTTTTAAATCTATAGAGTCGTCAAAACATTTATATCGATACGAAGAGAATAAGGAGCATTAAAGATATATTGATGCACCTCATCGATACCGATCGTGGTTTGTCCTACCGTGCCTTAGTTTGTATTCGTGGTGATAAAGAGATTCCACTCTATCCGCTTGATGAGAATAAATGTGCGGAGAATGTAGATACGACTTCCAGAGAAATGGATAGTTTGCTGGAAGAGTTTTTAGCTGATAAGAAAATCAATACAATATCTCTACGAATTACCACCGAAAGAACAATGCCATTTCCTAGGCAATGATGTAAACCACACTATTTCTGCCAGTACGGTAGGTTACGTGATGATTGGACATACGAGGCATCATATAAAAAGTCATTAAAGATAAATACTTGTAACTAGCGTTTAGAATTTTTCGAATAAATATTTTTCTATGAGTCTCTGCTCTTCGCTTGTAGTACCTGTACGAGGTAACTATACTCGGTAAGATACTTTTCCATTGTTTTTAGTGTAAGACTTTGGATTCCTAGGAATGTGGCATAAAGTACATTTTGAATAAAATAGTGCTGCACCTCGTGATAATTTCTTACTTGCAAATTTTTGTACAATATTTGGATTGTTTTTCATTAGATAAACAAAGTCGAGTTTAGATACAACATTAGGTGCTTGATACGCTAAATTTTACTTTCTGCATCTGTACATTTCTTCAAATAGGTCAGACAAGAATTAGCTGAAGTAGCTTGGCTCAATTGGCTGGAAGATTTGCTTGATGTAATGATATTGATAGCACCACTATTACAGCGACCTTTACTATCAAGAGAAAGCCAAGCCCCTTCATAAAGCGAAACAACTCTGGCATAATGTCATCGGATATTTTTGCTCCAGCAATTAATGTTCCTCGTGTATTGTAAAGTTCTACCAAGTCACCATTTTTGATGTTTCTGTCCTTGGCATCGCTTGAGTTAATAAGCACAAATTCACGGTCTTGAATATTATCAATTTTACGAATTGAAGCATTGGCCATTTGTGAGTGCAATCGATTGTATGGATGAGGGCTTACGACATGCAATTGCTCTTTGTCAGCATTACCTAAGTATTCAAAAGGTTCTATGAACTTTGGCATGGGTGGGCAGTCATCTAATTTCATATCGGCAATTTGCTGACAGTACATTTCTATTTTCCAGAATGAGTGTGTAGGGGGTTTTTTACAGGGTCTTTTCTAAAAATCAGAATGACGCACCCATTTACTTGCATCTTCTGGAAAAAGGAAGTTTTACAAAACCTTTTTTCCCAGAAATCTTCAAAAGTTACTTTCTGGGCAGCTGTTGTTTTGGAATAAGAAGCCTTAACAATATCCATGATGGACTTGCCTTCGCTAAATTGATGCCCTTTGTTGAATTTGTAGCGAGTTTAGTGAATATTTCATAGTCAGAAAGACTTTCTCCAATTGGCTCAATGACTTTTTTCATGGCGTATACTTTATCATTACTGTATGTTCCTCCAGAAGTAATGTCATCTCTTTCAAGAGTGCTACTTGCGGGCAGGACAATGTCCGCAAATGCAGATGAAGCAGTCCACCATGGATCCTGATTAATGACAGTATGGCATTTTTCCATTCCCTTTCAACAGTTCGTTGATATTTTGTTGGTGGCTTACAAAAGTTTACCCCTGCATTATAAATCATTTTTACGTTTGGATATCTATTCTTTCCACCGTTGCGTTTAAATTCTTGATTGGGATTTAAAAGCATTTCATTTATTCGGGATGCTGGACAAAAAGTAGTTATTGGATTAGCTCCTTGCGAAATCCAGTAGCCACAATTGAACCAGAAGCTGGCATACCACCATTACCATAATGCCAGCTAAAGCCTATACCTTCACCAGGTAAGCCAATATTACCTAGTAAAGCACAAAAGTTAATCATTGCCCAATGAGTCATTTCGCCATGGTGAGCTCTTTGTAGTGACCAAGCACCAGCAAATTCTGTTTTGTTTTCAGTAAAAGTATTGCCAAGCGTTTAATTTCGGAAGCCTTGATTCCAGTAATTTTCTCTGCCCATTCAGGAGTTTTTGGCTCGGTATTGTCTTCTCCTTTTTAGATGAGCGACAACTTTTTTAAAGCCAGTCGTATATTTTTTAATAAATTTTTTGTCGTATTTATCGGTTACCAACAAATGATAGCTCATTGCCAAAAATAAAGCAGTGTCTGTATTGGGGATAATCTTAATCCATTCGGAATCCATTTCCTTATCCGTTGTAGTTTTTTGTGGATTAATGGATATAATTTAATATCAGACTCTTTAAATTTCTTCCATTTATCCTGCATTTGATGATCGGCAACACGATATTCTATACGGTTATTCTTAAATGGATCAACACCAACAAGGACAAAAACTTTTGGTGTTTTTCTGAATCTGTTCCCATGAGGTTTGTTGAGAATATACCTCCATGTCACCAATAATATAGGGTAAACTTACTTGTGAAGCACCTCCAGAGTAATCTCCTACTGTATAAGAACATCCACCAATTAAATTAAAAAAGCGACCTATTAAACATTAGGTCGAAGTACTCCAGCATGACTCCATCCTCCGTAGGAAGAATTAAAAATTGCTTCATTACCGTGCTTTTTAATGGTTTCAATAATTTGATCTGCAACTAAATTAAAGCTACATCCCAAGAAACACGCACAAAAGGTTCTTTACCTCTAAGGTGGGTTTTTCGATTAGCTTTACCTATGGTTTTTAAGTAAGACTCTCTTACCATAGGGTATTTAACTCTAGTATCATGGTAGGCTCTATCGACAATACCTTGAGTTAACATAATAGTTGGTTCAGCATCAATTTCTTTAATTGTTAGGGCTTCAATGATTTTTTCCATTCTTTACCACTGCTAAGAAAGGACCATAATGAGATGCATGGGGAACATAAGTAATGTTTTTATCGTCAGCACATGAATTTAAGGATATAAGAGCTCCAGGTGATATAGCAGAAACTGCAGTAAAAATTGAGATAGATTGTAAAAAACTTTCTCCTACTTACATTAATTGAACTAATAGGGATGTTTTTTTGTACTAATTTATCTTTCATGTTGCTTTCCTTTGTTTATTATTAATTAATTTAAAATTATATATAATAGATGCCATGTGTAAATAATTTATCATAAAATTGTTTCTGATGGACAAATATTTTTTTTAACTCTCCCCGAATATTAGATGGTGGTATGGGACAGGAACTACTTGCCAAAGGAGTGAAAGGTGAGGGTACTTTGTGGTCGGCGACGGCTTTGAAAAATCCATCTTATCATCAGCTCGTCATAGATACTCATTTGGACTTTATTAAAGCGGAGCCGAAGTGATTGTGACGACCACATTTGGGAGTCGAAGAAAAGGCTGATTGAAAATGGTTGTGAAGAACTGTTTGAAGAATTAAATATGACTGCTGGAAAGCTAGCAGTGAGGGCAAAGGAAGAAGCTAAAAAACTGGGTAGGGAAGTGTTCATTGCAGGGGATTGCCTCCTCAAAACATAACTTATCAAGCTGATCTCGGAGAGGTTGAAGAAGTCTATCAAAATATATACGACCAAGCCACGCTTTTATATCCCTATATCGATTTTTTCTACCTCGATGTTATGTCGAGTTTGAAGGAGTGTCAGTTAGCTATCGATGCAATAATTGCCGTGGAAAAGTTTGTGGTAAGAATGAGAGTGTGAATCAAAAACTAATTTTAGTGGGTATTCATTTATACAGTGCCAATAGCCTTCCATCTGGAGAAAGTATTACAGAGGTGGTTGAAGGTTTGGCGGATAAAATTGAACAAGGTAAAATCATTGGCATCATTGGTGCGTGTATTTCACCTGAGATAATGAGTCAATCTCTTAAAGCATTTAATGCGGTAAAGAAGAAGTATCAACTTCCTTTTGGTTTTAAAATAAATGGGTTTGAAAAATCCCTAGTGATTGGGATTATAAAAAATCCAACTCAACACAACCCACAAACAGTCTAGGGCAACGTCACTTTAGTGAGGAAGAATTTTGTGCATGGGCACAATGTTTAAAAATGATGGAGCGACCATTTTGGGAGGATGTTGTGAGAGCCAACCTAAACATATTAAAGCGATGAGTCAATTGACATATTTATAATCATTAAGAAATATGATGAAACCAACTCAAAAAGAATGGTGGAGGGATGCCACGTTCTATCAATTACCCTAGGTCTTTTCAAGACAGCACGGGAAACGGACAGGGTGATTTAAACGGAATGACTCAACGACTAGATTATATTCAAGACCTTGGTGTCGATGGGAATTTGGGTCTCTCCATTTTTTAAATCACCGATGAAGGATTTTGGTTATGATGTGAGTGATTATAAATCTGTTGACCCGAGTTTTGGTAGCTTGAAAGATTTTGATAGGTTTGTTAAAAAAAGCCCATCGGTTAAAACTTAAGGTGATTATCGACCAAGTGATTTCTCATAGCTCTGACGAACATCCTTGGTTTGTCGAAAGTAGAAAAAGTAAATCCAACCTTAAATCAGATTGGTATGTGTGGTCGGACCCAAAACCAGATGGTACGCCTCCGAATAATTGGTTGTCGATTTTTGGCGGTAGTGCTTGGCAGTGGGATACTGGTAGAGAACAATATTACTTTCATAATTTCTTGGAGTCCCAACCAGATTTTAATTTTCACCATCCAGAAGTACAAAGAGCGTTGTTAGATGATATGGAGTTTTGGTTACAGAAAGGAGTTGATGGGTTTCGCTTAGATACCGTCAACTTTTATTTTCACGACCTAAAACTTAGAAATAACCCTCCCGTCAAAATTCGTGGTAAGAGTTTTGATCATGAAGCGAATCCCTATACTTACCAAATTCACAAGTACGATAAAACTCAAGAGGAAAATATAAAGTTTCTCTCCAAGATGAGAAAGATGATGGATAAGTATCCCGAAACTTTTGTATGGGAGAAGTGGGTGATGAAGAATCTCTTAAAGTGATTGCCCAATATACTCATGGGAATAAATTACTGCACACCTGTTATGGATTTGATTTTCTCAGTGGAGAACTATCTGCTTATTACTTTAAGCAAGTGATTGATAAGGCGGGAGAAAATAATAAAGTCGGGATGGGTGATTTGGGCATTTAGTAATCACGATGTGGTTCGTGCGGTAAGCCGTTGGACTGCTGAAAACTCAACCCCTAAAGAGAAATAAACTAGCCAAGCTTTTAGTGGTGTTACTGTCGAATTTAAAGGGAGCAGGTTGTATCTATCAGGGAGAAGAGCTTGGGTTAGAAGAAAGCGATGTTCCGTATGAATCACTTCGCGACCCTTACGGAATTAAAATGTATCCCAAGTTTAAGGGGGGGATGGTTGCCGCACTCCCATGGTTTGGAATCACGACAAGACGGGAGGTTTTTCAAAAATGCAAAAAACTTGGCTGCCCATCGACAAGGCACATCTTACAAAGTCGGTATCAAATCAATTAAACGATCCGAGTTCCGTCCTTAGTTTTATAAGGAATATCTTCATCATAAAAAAAAACACCGAGAAATTTTTTTGGGATTTTTTCTCGGGAGGGTTTGTGGTGATGTTTTAGTGATGGTACGTTTATCAAAGAATCAAACTAAAAAAAATACATCTCATTTCCATTTTTAATTTATCTTCAAAATCTGTTAAAATGAATATTAAAGATTTAAACTATTTAAAAGTTTGAAAGTAAATTTCATTAAAGAAATTTTTGAAACTTCAATCAAACAAGACTTTCAATATTTAGAGAACAAAATGTATTTAAAATAAGTTCATTTGGATTTGTTCAAATGACCCTTTAAATTAACTGTCATGTTCCATTGAAGTAGGATTTATAGAATTATAGAATTATTGAAGTAAATTATTATAAAATTATTGTAGAATATGGTAACTAAAAAAAAGGATATACTTATGAATATATTAACAGAACAGAACAGGCGCGGCGGGTTATTGTTTATCGGGGTTCTTTGAGCCTATTTATACTAGCCTGTGGTGATGATATCAGTGAGTAAAGACCCCCCTCAAACCACTCAATTTGAAGTCAAGAATTTAGAACGCAGCACAGAAGTCTTACCCACCACCACCTTTGTCCCAGACAGTTATCGCAGTACCTATGTGTTATTTAGCATAGCCACAAGCAATGCAACACCAGGTGAGTATCGTATAGGAATTAAAGAGGCATCTGGCACTGCTCCCACGGCAAACGATTTAATCACTGCCACCGCAGCCATTACTAGAAATCTTACTAACACAGCGGTCAATACATATCTGCCTTATCACATAGAAGGCACTCATTTTGATACTGGCACAACTCCAACCTTTGCCACCGCCGAGGCGACCATGCTCAGCCCAGAGACCGATTATAAACTTTATGTAACCCCCATATCAGGCACGGGAGCCGTTACGATGGCATTAGCATTTACTACCGATGCATTGCCCATCCCTGATTTTTTTTTTTTTTTTTTTTTCCTTTTTTTTTTTTTTTTAATAATGTAATGTTTAAAAAATTTTTTTTTTGTTGTGAGGTAGAAGGGGGAAAAAAATTTTTTTTTTTTAAAAAAAAAAAAAAAAAATTGACCCCCTTTAATGCTGCTGACGCTACTACTTGTCTACCAGCAGCTCCCAGTAATCACCCCATATATCATGATACCACATCGAAATCATTGATACTGGATATTTCTGCATACATTTAATGGTCTGCCTATACTGATCCAAAAACATATACCATAAATAATACCGTTAATACGGTAACTACCACTCTAAATTTCACAGACGAATAAATAGTCTTTCTTCTGCACTCAATATTTATAGAAATAAAATGTTTTCAAAATGAGTTCATTTGGATTTGTTCAAATGAACCCTAATCCAACTGTTATGTTCCATTGAAGTAAAATTTATTATAGAATATACGGTAGCGTATTAGTAATTAACAAAGAAATACTTATGAATCTATTAAAACAATTAAACAAAACAAGTGGCACGGTGGCATTTTTGCTCGTTGGGTTTCTGGCCTATTTATACTGGTATGCGGCAATGTTTACCGATATAAATTTCAGACGAATAAATAACTTCTAAAATGATTCAATTTATAATGCCTTTTAAAATTACAAAAATATAAATGGATAGCTTTTCTCACTTGTGTGTTATCCATTAACTTATTTTAGTTATAAAGCAACCATTCGCTCCTTCGATTATTACAGCACTCGTCAAGCGGGGATGGGGCTTGCTTATACTGCTGTAGCAAACGATCACATGCTTTTGTTTGCTAATCCTGCTGGGTTAGGAAGCAAAAAAGGGCTTTTTTTATGAAGATCGAGAACCGATGCTTTATTTTGTCCCATTTACATTGGAGTTTTCTAAAATACATTAAAACTTTTGACTTCAGAGAAGGAAGCTACACAAGTCTTGTGAATCAAGCAAGGCAAGATGGTAAAGAAATGATTTTTGGTCTTGGAGTGGATATTCCGCTTAACTTTATGTATCTTAGTGAAAATTGGGGTATCGGTTTTAATACGAAAGCATTGATTAATATTTCCACTAGTGTTTCAGCTCCTTTTTCTTCGTTTAGTTATATAAATAGCCAAATAGTAGCTGGTTATAAACCGTTTAGTTTTTCAATTTTAAGTGATGAAGATTTTCATATTGCCGTTGGGTTTAAAGGAGGTTATTTAACTCAAGCCATATCAGAAAAAACTGTGATTGGTTTAGCGTCAAGTATCATTAATAACTATTCACCCACTCAGGATATAGGGGGTAATCTTAGATGAGATGGGTAAGAATATTAATTTATTTGAAGGTGTATTTATAGGAATGGATATAGGGACTTTATGGGAAATACGACTTCCAGAAGGTCATCAGCTTAATGTGGCTGTTGTTGCCCAAGAACTCCCACTTATGCCATAGCGGTTGGCGGTTTCAACCTCCTTTATGAATTCAATTTATTCGTCATATTGTGCTGCTCTTAAAGGTTCTTTTAATGATGTTTCCCAAGAAGTTTTCAGTGGTCTTATTGATTGTTTCATTGAGTCTGCATTAATGATGAAGGATACCTTTTTTAAAATCAATGTCAAACGGGGCTTGCTTATTTCATGCCTAATTATTTTGAAAATTTTGACTGATGTTGCAAGCGGCTTTCGATCTGCACCACATCGGAGATTCTGCTTATTCTTTTAAAAACATGCTTCACTTAGGAGTTTCGTTCAATGTTTTTGAATTAGGTGAAACAGCTAAATACATTTTAAATACAAGTGTTGGTGGGAATCAAAACAATCTCACTTTGGGGCTGTTACTTCGTTTTCACAAAATTAATTTTGGATATAACTTCTTTCAAACGGAAATAGTCAAATAACGACTATAGTCGATCGACATATTTTACATTTTTCAGTAGTCCTTTAAAGTATTTTATATTGCAAGGCAATAAAAAATGGCTTTAATGTTATTTATTATTAATGGATTAGTTTATTTTTTTAGATCTGAATATGGGTATCTTACTAAGGTTAGGATATTGTACTACTGGCTTAAAATAAATGTTAAAAGTGTAACTTGGGTAAAAGTATTTCGTTCTAAATCAGAATCGATTTTTGGTTTTAAAATTAAGGTAGGAAACTACAATTCTTTTAGGTTTGTTTATGTTGAAATTTTTTTTTAGAAACTCATATTATTTCACTTCCAATAATAATCAACCCATTATCCTCGACGTTGTGGCGCTAATATTGGAGTAGCCACTCTTTTCTTTAAATGGCTATATCCCAACAGTATTATTTATGCCTTTGAACCTGATTGCGGTTCGTTCAATATTTTAAAGGAAAATGTTGAGGTAAATCAATTAAAAGACGTCCATATTTTTCAAGTGGCTATTTCCAATAACAAGGGGAAGATTCATTTTTATACGGATACTACAGAAGCTGGATCGCTTTTAAATAGCAGTTTTCAAAACCGCCTATCCAATCAAGTGGATAAACTTGAAATAGATTCCATTTCAATCGTTAATTTTATTAAAAGTCATCATTTAGAAGAAATTGATTTCTTAAAAATTGATATTGAAGGTATGGAAAAATCTAGTATTAGCCGATTTAAAAAAAATAAAATGTTATCTAGTATTACTGAAATGGTCATTGAATACCACCATAAAAATAGACAATAGTGATCCCAGTAGGCTAGGGGGAGTTTTTGGCTATTTAGAAAAAACAAATTAGAGTACAGAGTAGATACACAATATATTTATAATCCAAAAGAAGAAATGTTCCAAGATATAAACTTGGAGAGTGATACATCGAAATTAATTTTTAACGTCTCATTTTTATTAGTAATCATGGTGTTGTCTCGTCATTTCAAATTAGAGATTACGAACAGACTAAAGAACTCCCAATGTTAAAATTATATTGTTTTTTCATTTCATATAATCCATCATGTTTGAATCAATAAATAACCAAGTCAATTTTCCCAAACCAAGAAGAAGAAATCATTTCATTTTGGAAGTCCTGAGATTTTCAAAAAACAAATAGAGCATCGTAAAGATAATGAAAGTTATATTTTCTATGATGGTCCCTCCTTTTTGCCAAGGGTTACCCATTACGGTCATTTGCTCGCCAGCACCATAAAAGACATTGTCCCCAGATACTTTGCGATGCGAGGGAATTACATTGAAAGAAGTTCGAGTGGGATTGCCATGGTCTCCCAAGTGGAAATGGAGATCCAAAAGAAAAGAATCTAAACTCCCAAACGGATATTATTGAATACGGCATTGATAAGTTTAATGAAGCTTGTGAAGAAATCGTGCTTTCGATATACCAAGGAATGGGAAAACCATCACTGACTTGGAAGATGGGTGGATTTTGAAAATGACTATAAAACGATGGATATTAGTTTTATGGAAAGTGTTTGTGGGTGTTCAAAACGCTTTACGACAAAGGATTGATTTATCGCGGATTTAAGGTACTTCCCTTATTCGTGGAAAGCGGGAACGATTCTCTCTACTTTGAAGCTAACTTAAATTATCGTTCGACTTCCTCACCTGCGGTCACTGTTAAGTTTGCTTTGGAAGGTAAAAGAAATGAATACTTTTTAGCTTGGACGACCACTCCGTGGACTCTTATTTCCAATTTAGCTCTTGCTATCGGAGAAAAACTAAACTATGCCAAACTTAAAAGATAAAGAAAAGACGAAATTATTATCTCGGTAGAACAAGCGGCTAAAAACTAGCGGAAGAAGAGCCGTTTGAAATTATTGAAATAATGAAAGGTGACAGTTATTAGGAATTAAGTATCAACCACTTTTAAATTTGGCAAGAAAATTAACGGAGCAAGAACTCAGCTACTGCTTTAAAACAGTGGCTGGGGGCGACCATGTCAACGAAGATGAGGGTGGGGGTGATTCATATGGCACCCGTATTTGGTGAACAGGATTACGAAATTGGACAGAGGGAGCACCTGCCGTACTTTGATCCGATTGACTTAATCGGGATCATTTAAACCAGAAGTTGATTTTATAGCTGGTTTAAATTTCAAAGATGCCGATCCTCTCTCATCATTAAAGAATTAAAATCGGCAATTGATGTTTAAGCACGAAAACATCACTCACAGTTATCCATTTTGTTGGCGAACGGATACTCCACTCATGTATAAAGCGATCTCAACATGGTTTGTCAATGTTGAGTCTTTTCGTGATAACCTCAATGCCAACAATCAAACCATTCGTTGGCTTCCCGAGCACATTAAAGATGGACGCTTTGGAAAGTGGTTAGAAAATGCTCGTGATTAGGCCATTAGTAGAAATCGTTACTGGGGGACACCTATTCCCATTTGGGAGTGTGAGGAATCTGATGGAGACTTTATTTGTATTGGTGATGTTGCCTCCTTAGAAAACAAGGTGAAGAAATCAGTAACATCCACAAACAATACTGTAGATAAACTCACCATTGAAAAAGATGGAAAACCTACCGACGAGTCACCGAAGTGCTCGATTGTTGGTTTGAGTCGGGCTCCATGCCCTACGCCCAAAATCATTACCCTTTTGAGAATAAAGAAGCATTCGACCAAACCTTTCCCGCCAACTTTATTTCAGAAGGGCTCGACCAAACTAGGGGATGGTTCTATACCCCTCTTGGTCATTTCTAGTGGGCTATTTGGAAAAACCCCATTCAAAAACTGTATTGTGAGCGGGCTTATTCTTGCAGAAGATGGGAAAAAAATGTCAAAACGACTTAAGAATTATCCCGACCCATCTTTTGTTCTAAACAATTACGGTGCCGACGCTTTACGAGTCTATTTAATTAGTTCAAGTGTGATTAAAGGTGAAACTCTCAAGTTCTCTGAAATGGGCTTGAAAGAAATTATGAAATCAATCATGATTCCCCCTATGGGAATTCATTTTCATTTTTAGTGAACTATGCCAACCTAGATAAATGGGATGTAGAGAATTCCAACCATTACAATATAAATGAACTCAATAATTCACTGGATCAATGGATACTTTCCTACCAAGAAACATTAGTTGAAAAGATTAACCTTGTTATGGAAAGTTACGAGCTTTTTTCAGCGGCACCTCCACTGATTGATTTTATTGATAAACTAACGAATACTTACATCCGACGTTCTAGAAAACGTTTTTGGAGAAGTGAAAGTGACAAAGACAAAGAACAAGCTTACTTCACTCTTTACACTTTGTGTTGAAAAAGCTATCCGTCATTCTTGCTCCTTTTATGCCCTTTCTCAGTGAAAGGATTTTTCAAGTGTTAAAAACTCCCGAAGATTTAGAATCCGTTCATCTCTGTGATTATCCAACTGTCAACAAGGGAAACATAAACTTAGCCCTTGAAAAAAATGGCAACCGTCGATCAAATTCTCACATTGGGAAGATCGCTACGTTCCAAATACAACTTAAAGATTAGACAACCACTCAAACAAATCACCGTTATTAGCCCCGACACGGACATCAAGTTAATCTGGCAAAAATAAAGAAATGATTGAAGAGGAACTCAATATTGCAACTTAGCTTTGATCATAGTGAATCTAATTTTGTTACCTACACGGCAAAAATTAATTTCAAAAATGGGTAAGTCATTGGGTAGTAAAATTAAAAGGGTCAATGATAAAGTGATGGCTTTGACTAACGAAGAAATCGTTCAACTACTCAAAACAGAATCTATGGAAATTGAAATGGACGGTGAAACAATCCATTTACAAAGTCAAGACATTGATATTAGGCGAGTTGAACCCGAAGAAAGTTGTGCTGAACGAAGGAGATATTACGATTGTTATTGATACCAAACTTAATGACGATCTTCTCTTGAAGGTCTTATGCGTGAATGTATTAACCGAATTCAAAAACAGAGAAAAGAACTGAACCTTGAGTACAACGACCGAATTATCTCAACTATTCGGGGACTGCCAAAATCGATGAAATGATAAAATTATTCAAAGAAACGATTAGCAAAGAAACACTTATCGATCAAATGATTCATTTGGACTTAGCTAAAACTAAAGAAACACAATTAATCGAAGAAGAGCTTAATCAAGAGAAGTTCTTCTTTTCAATAAGAAAAAAATTAAAAACCAACATTAAAAAAAGGCTTTATTATGAATACCATCAAGAAAACTTCACAACTCAATCATGCTAGCTATAGAACTCAATGAAACTATTTCTACTTCTCTGCCAGGGAGAAGCATCTATCAGAGTTGGGCAAAAGAATGTTTTACCCCACCAAAGGAATTGTTGCCCAATCTGGTGAAGCAAAAAAAAGAGCCGATAAAAATACAATGCCACTGCATTGGGATGACAGACATCAACGGTACTCTTGTTTTCAAATCGATAGAAAAGTTTTTTTAATCACGACGAACTCACGAATGAGCAAATATTTGACTATCGGTTCTTTTGGCAACCCAACTCTGCGACAACTTTGGAAGGGCCGTATCAAGGAAATTAATCCTCACCTTAATTCAAGCCATTTCTAATCCAGTAGTGGCTTCGGGGTCTTACCTACTCCTTTGCCATCAGTGCTGATTTATTTTTCAACTCAGGAGACACACTGATTCTCCCCGACCAAATCTGGGGAAATTATAAACTCATGTTTGAAACGATTCCGAGGTGTTAATATAGCCAGTTTCCCTTTTTTCCAAGATGGATTTAATTTATCAGGTTTTAAAAACCACGATTGAAGAATCCTGCCAAAAACAAGGTGTGGCAAAAGTATTGCTTTTAACTTCCCAAATAATCCTACAGGGTATTCTCCAACTCAAAAAGAAGCGGATGAGATCATCACTATCTTAAAAAGAACAAGCCGAAGCAGGTCATCAAATTCTAGTTATTTTAGATGAAGCCTATCATGGACTTTTTTTTGGAGAAGGGTCATCCAAGAATCACTTTTTTCAAAACTTGCCGACCTTCATGAAAATATTTTAACGGTTAAAATCTGTGGTGCAACCAAAGAATTTTATGTATGGGGATTCCGAGTGGGTTTTATTTCATTTGCCACTAAGAATGGTTCAGCAGAGCTTTATAATGCTTTAGAAATGAAAACGGGAGGGATTATTCGAGGTAATATTTCAAATGTATCCACTTCTGCTCAAAATATTCTTGTTTCTGTGCTAAAAGACAAAAAGCTATAAGGAAGATCTTAAAGAAAATTTCGAAATTCTCAAAGAAAGAGCGAACGATGTCAAAAACACTTTGAAAAACATCCTGAATATGAAGAATACTTCACTGCCTATCCGTTTAACTCGGGTTATTTTATGTTGCTCCATCTAAAGAACGGGATTGAATCGGAAAACTTCGTCGTAGTCTATTGGATGAATCCATTGGATCCATTTCCACGGCTAAACACGACTTGAGAATTGCTTTTTCTTGTGTCGAACGGAGCATATTGAATACATTTTTAATACTATTTTTGAAACTTGTAAAAGCTTAGCTGAAAGTAATTATATAGATTTATGATTTATCGATTTTTTTGACATTATCTTTATTCAATTTGGGTATTTCTTCTTTTTTTCTTCGATGATTTCCTTTACGTAATCTTAATTTTTTCATCATTAAATATTTCTGAAAGAAGCCTCTGTCGTTTTTTAATATCGATAAGTTTGTCTTTTAAATGCATCTTGTTCTGATCATTTATTTTCATGGTTTGTTGATTGAGGAGTTGTTCTAACGTCTCATTTTCTAAAAGTAAGGAATACAATATATCACTTCTTTTTAGAAAAAATTTGGGTTCCCATACCAGCTAACTTGCGACGATAATCTTCCAGTTTTTTTTTGAGTTGAGTTATGTTATTTTGTAAATTACCATTCTCTTTTTTAAGGAGTTCTTTTTCTTCATCCCAGAGTTGTTTCATTCCTTGTGCATCTTGTGGTGTTCATTTTCAAGTCGTCTCCTCTCTCTCCCATGCCTCCACTTCGAGATGAAGCCTGCACTTTTCCATCCCATAACCCCAATAATCACGGTGAATAATATAACAATACCAAATCAATATAATCTGGAAGTTCAGCCAAATATAAAAACATTCTCTTTCCTTTTGAAATCCTTTTAAACAAATACTTGTTCGTGTAATAATATCACATATTTAAGAGATTAAATTAAGTATTTTGAAGTGATTAAATGGCAATAAATATTAGCCCCACAAAAACCATAACAACACCCAAGATTTTAGTGAAATACCCAGGTTCCTTTAGTAAAACCACACCGAGAGTCCTGCTCAATGGGAATGCTGAGCTGTCTAAAGGCTACGACATAGCTAACATTATCAACAAACCCCATGGAAATCAATACCATCGAATAAGTGGAGAAAATCATGATTGCTATGATGAAGGCTTGTTGTTTTTTTTTTTCAATATTTGTATAAAGTATTTTTCTTTCCTTTTTGAAACCCATCACAAAAATTCCTAACCAAATTGAACTAAACAACACTTGCAATGCGGCGTAAGCAATGGTCATTGATACGTTATCAATTTTCCCACCCAGTAAATCTCTTAATTCTCTAAGAGTATAGTTATCCACCAAAGAATACCCAGCTGTTCCTATAGCAGCAAATAGAGCAAACAAACAAGTTCGGTTCACTAAATGCCCGATACTAACCTGACGAAAAACTCACCATCGGAATAACAAAGCAACCGATGACGACTAGGAACATTCCAATCATTTCCAAATAAGAAACACGACTACCCACCTTGTGTCTGAGTGACTCCTAAAACTAACAACCCGCAGGGATTGATCGAGCGAGTGGATATGCAATGACATATCGCCCGATTGATACGCCAAAGCTAACCCCCAATAATAGAAGGACATAAAAAACCAGTGAGTAATAAAAGTCCCCAGATGGTGGGTGTGAAATTTTGTAAAAAATTCCGTGAATTAATAGCAATGGAATGAGTACGAAAACTCCAATAAATTTTGTCATCAAGAAAAGACAATGATGGTTGTTTGTTTCTTGCTGATAAGATTCCAGCTAGCATGAATCCCAGCTGAAAGAATTAAAAGTATAATGGCGATGAATGACATATTATTTTTTCAATTGCCAATCAATAGGAACTAGATTTTGTTTTTGTAGGAATTCATTGCATTTAGAAAAATGTTGACAACCCATAAAACCTCGATAGGCAGATAAAGGACTGGGATGTGGTGCTTTTAAAACAAGGTGTTTATTCCCATCAATCATCTCCGCTTTATTTTGAGCAGCCATCCCCATAGCATAAAGACCAATCCAGTTTTGTCTCGATTTAAAAGGTTAATAATGAAATCGGTAAATTGCTCCCAACCACGATCTCGATGGGACGCAGCTTGATGTGCTCGAACCGTTAGTACTGTATTGAGTAGAAGTATCCCTTGTTTTGCCCATTCGGTTAAATCTCCACATGAATGAACGGATGATTTTTTATTTAATTTTCATTATCAATCCCTAAATCGGATTTTATCTCTTTAAAGATATTCACCAAAGAGGGAGGGGGTATTGTTTTTTACCGAGAAGGCAAGTCCATGGGCTTGACCAAAATTATGATAGGGGTCTTGCCCTAAAATGATCACTTTAACCTTATTGTACGGTGTGAATAAAAATGCATTAAAAACATCGTTCATTCTAGGAAAACAGTGTTATTTTTCAATTCACTCTGTAAAAAGTGCGTAGACCATCCATATAGGGCTTAGCAATTTCGTCTTTAACTTGCTCTTCCCAAGACTCATCCATATTTAAACGTTTCATGACTTATTTTATACCTATTTTAACGACAATCTTTTTAAATAACATTGTATTTCTAATGATAAAAATAGTTCTCTTTAATAAAAATGAAAATAAATATTTTTAACCATAAATCCTCTACTAGTCACGATATTTTAGGGGCTGATTCATATTTTTGAGGGAAATATTAAGTCAAAACAATCGATTATCATCAATGGACACGTCAAGGGAGAGAACATCAAGTCGGAAAAATAACTATTAGTCATGGGGGGGATCGTTGAAGCTGATATTTTTACTAAGGTCATTATATTGAAGGAATACTACTCGGAAATATAAAAAAAGCAGATCGGGTTATTATTACTCCAACTGGGAAAGTATTAGGAGACATCACCGCTAAAGAGTTAATTACAGCTACTGGAATCATGTTACAAGGGAATTTGAAAATAGCAGAGGATGGAAAAGAAGATGTTAAAGCGGGAATAAACAAAATTTATATAATCTTCAAAAAACAAAAAAATACTGCTTACTTCTCCTACTACTACTATGGTTTAATAACAACGTAGCCTCTTTAAATAACCAACAAAAATAACTATCTTTTATAATCATTGGATTATCATCTTCTCATTACCTCAGGTGATCCAACAGGTATAGGTATTGAGACAATTCTAAATATTTCTCCTCCACAAAAAAATGTAAATCTAAAACTATAAATAAAGCCAAAACAGATTCTGGGGTCAATCCTGTTTATACCATTATTGGTATTAAAGAGGCTTTTAGTTATTACATTAAATTACTTAAAATTGAAATTGTATTTTCAAAAACTAATCAATCACTTTTTTTTGTCCTCCTCTCCTAGTATTTTTCTGAATTAAATTAAAGGTATCAAACCAGAAACAAGACATTCATTTTATAGATATCTCGCAACAGATAAATTTAAAAAAATATTCTCAAAAATTGGATTGGAAACATAAATTCATGTGGTGAGGTGGCTTATAAAACACTAACCACTGCCATAGATATCATTTCAAATAACAGTAAATCAATTAAATCACCAGAATCTATTCCAACTTTTGGAATTGTCACAGCCGTTTCAAAAAAATCGATCCAACTATTTAGTCAAGATTTCATGGATCAAACCATTTTTTTTTCAAAAGCGTTCAAAACCAACCAGGTCAGTATGGTATTTTTATCTTCCATTTTTAACCTATTGTTACTTTCTGTCCACATCCCCATAAAAAAAGTATCTGTATCGATTACTCCCCAAAACATACAGCGAGTCATGCGACACGCCTAGAAATAAAACGACTCATCACTAAGGATAAAGAACCTATCCTTTTTTTGGGATTAAACCCCCATGCTGGTGAGGATGGAATGATTGGAACAGAGGATCAGATCATTCGAGAACAAATCAACCAGCATCCAACAAAAAAGATTTTATTGGTCTATAAGTCCAGATGCTGCTTTCGCTCCAAGTGGTGGAAGGTAATCAAAACCATCATAGCTTGTTACCACGATCAAGGTCTCATTCCTTTCAAAACATTCACTCACTTGAAAAAAATTGCAGGAGTACAAATGACTTGGGGGCTTCCCATCATTAGAACTTCAGTCGATCATGGCACCGCCTTTGATATAAGTGGACAAGGCATTGCGGATTTTCTACCTTTAAAAGCAGCGATTGAAAAAAACGTTGAACTCTTTTCAAAAATGAAATAAATATTTAGAACATCCGTTCCAATCTTATAAACTATATTATAATTAGTTTCTCAAAAATTAACTTAAAGGTAATTTAAATGAATAAAAACAAACTAATCTATTATATTTCAACTGGTCTTGGTTCAGCGATGTTAACTTCTGGAGCTGTGCGATACTTTATGGAATACGATATCATGGCAACCGTTGTTTTTCCATCACTGGGATTTCCGAGTTGGCTTATCATTCCTATGGCTATAGCAAAAATTATCGGCGTGTTTGCCTTGTGGGCTCCTCATCGTTTCCATCGTGGTTACGAAGGAATGGGCGTATGCTGGATTCACCTTTAATATGCTGTTAGCTATTGGGGCACATCTAGCGGTGGGAGATGGTGAATTTCTTCCCCCTATAATTGCACTGATACTTATCATTACTTCAAGAGTTTTTAGGAAGAATGTAAAAGAAGAAGTCTTTCTTAATTTTTTCAAACTTTTAAAAAACTTTTTTTTACTTCATACCAAAATAATTTCTACTATTTTAGTACGAGTAACTTTATTAAATCTTGTCTAAATCTTTGAATTAATTCATAATTAATATAAAAAATATAGTATAACTTTAATTGATTTTTTAAAAGGATATACTATGAATCATTCAGCCAGTCTAAAATTGGACGCAGTAAAATCACCAAGCCCCATAATAATGATAGTGGTACCTATCATTTAAAACCCGAACTCAATTATCACCATCTAGGGCCCAGAATTAGCCATTACCGAATGGGCAAAATAGAGGTTTAGCACTTCCAAATATGGAAGTCATTCGAAACACTCAAAAGCTCGAATCGGGCAGAGTTAAAAAAGAGATTTGTCTGGTATTTTACTTTACGACCCCTCAATATTCGCTATGCGACTGACACAACCGAATATGCAGTTGTGGACAGCCCATAACTTTGCTCGGTATTGTTATATTGCCACCGAAGCGACCAACTGTTTTATTTGACTATAAGATTGTCAGCACTTATCGAATCATACCTCAATAGTGGATGAAACAAGAGTGGGAACAGCTTGGATTTATTTCACATCTGGGGATCAGTATATGCGTGATGTAAAGGTATGGGGGAGAGAACTCGCCGAACTCATTAAAAAACAAGGAGGAAAAAACCTAGAATAGCCGTGGACAAACTTAATCCTGAAGGTTATGAAGAACTCACGAAATATGGGATTTCTTTTTATAACGGCGAAGAAGTCATGGAAAATGCAAGACTCATAAAATGTGACGAAGAAATTAAAGCTATGCGATGTGCTATTACGGCATGTGAAATTTCCATTGAAAAAATGTGTCAAATGACAAAACCTGGTATTACTGAGTCCCATCTTTGGGCAGAGCTATTCAAGGAAACTCATATTCGAGGTAGTGAATGGGTTGAAACAAAAATTATGTCTTGTGTTCAAGAACCAATCCATGGTATCAAGAATGTTCTTCTAGACCAGTTCAAGAAAACGAGATTTTCGCTTTTGACACTGACTTGGTGGGTAGCTACGGTATGTGTGTAGATATTTCTCGAACATACCTTGTGGAAACAGCCCCAGTGATGAACAGAAAAGAATCTACAAATCTAGCTCGTGAACAGATGGATCATAATATAAATTCTCAAACCAGGCATGAGTTTTGAAGAGTATTCCAAAAAGCCCAAGTTTATCCCACTAATCAATACTTACGTTATTGCACCCTACTTCACGGGGTTGGCTTATGTGATGAGTACCCCTTTATCCCTTTCCGATCAATGGGACGAACATGGGTGTAGTGGCATTTTAGAGCCCGCATGGTCGTTTGTGTTGAAGTTATGTTGGCCCTCATGGAGGGAAGGAAGGTGTAAAATTGGAAGAACAAGTGCTCATCACTGAAATGGGATACGAACAACTTTCTCAAGTAGCTGTAGATTTAATATTGTAATTTTAAAAAGGTACGCATCTAGTGAACGTATCATATTAAATTTAGTTATTTATGATAACGAAACCTAAAATTGACGGTCGGACAAAGGAGGCTGAAAAAAAAATAAAAACGGCAGAAACGATGCTTGAAATGATTTTGGAATCAGGTGAAATGCCAACAGTAGAAACAGTGGCATTAAAATCTGGGATTTCAAGACGTTCCGTATTTAGGTTTTTCAATAATATTGATGAACTTTTTCTCATGGACATGCCATCATTATGGAAAGAGTAAATATAAAATTTCCTGCTCCTATTGCCGAGTTAGAGCCAATTCGCCCCATTGAAGAGGCATTAAAACACTTCTTAGATTACAGAATACTCTTATACGAATATATTATGCCAATTAAAATTTTAGGAGAAGAGAAAAAACGTGGAAGTCAAGTCTTGCAACAATTTCATAAAGAAAACATTATAATGACTCGTAGTTTTATCACCCAATATTTTGGTTCCTTATTTTAAAAACTACTCGAATCAATCTGAAATATTAGACCTAATTCATATAAATATTACTTGGAATGTATGGAATGTTTTAAGAAATGACTTTCAATACAGCGTTGAAAAAAGTAGACATTTAATGGAACAACAACTTTTTGCTATTTTTAAATTTAAAAATTAATGGGTTGTCAATAAAAAATCTTGGTTCTCTTTAATTGACCATTGCTTGAATAACATCGTAAAAAATGTAAGATGGCTAATTTAATAGATCACTTCTAAATTCATCATTTAAATGAAAATATTTATATCTTTGTATCTTCAAAACACCAAACAAGCAAGAGCAAGAGTTTTCATATCTATATCTTTATCTTCAAAGTAGTGATCTAACCCCAACTCTGAAATAACAATGCCATTTGCCGTTATCGAATCGGTAATCGTTGTCAAACCATCATTTGACCAATTTTTTTGAATATATTGGTATCTTTTTTTTATTCTCTTCGATACTTGAGACTCTAATTGCATACCCACAAAATGAATCATTTTTATTCCAGCAGGAAATTTAAGAGATTTATAATCAACACTTCTTTTTTGATGACTAATATCTTTCACAAAATCTATGCTTTGGCCACGTCGCCACAGCCCCCACGCAGCAATCCACCTTTTGTACTCAAAAATTGATCGGCTATAATACTTCCATTGAGTATTCTCCGACACTAATCCACGCTGTAATGTTTTTGAGTTGTTTCCCATTTAAATACTCACCATATTTACCAAGAGTAATGGCTGTATCCAACCCCCTTTGCTGGTACTCACCAACACAATATCAGAATAATCTTTGGATTGTTCGATGATTTCATCGGCAATAATCTGTGCGTTTTCTTCAACTCGACCAAATTCATTAGTTTCAATTAATTTATTTTTCACACCTAAATCGGTGATCATTTCCCTCTGTTTAGCAAAGTCGGCACTGGTGTGGTATCATCTCGGTAAGCGAATCCTGGTACAAATAAAAAATAGTTTTGATTTCAATATTTCTAGTTCAGGTACTTTGATTATTTTTAATGCCTTGAAATATGAGTGATATTTATCTTGGGCTTGTTTATTTTTTGGGTTTTGATACAATCGATTTAGTCCATACAATGTAAGCGACATCAAGCGAAAAATGATTCGCAATTTTTTTAAAGTGCTATGATTCAACGGTTCATGATTGTAGTTTTCCAGGACACTAGGAAGGATTCCTTCAAAAGTTGAATGGACTCATCGTCTTTAACATTGAGATTTAGATTTTGCTGACAACCAAGGAAGTTTGAGATAACATTCATTGTGACAAAAAATATTGTTAATGAATGCCGTAAAAAAAGATAGAGATAAAAATGACAGAATGTGCCCAATAAAATAAAAAGATGCCAAATAAAATGAGAATACTTCACGCGATTGTCAATAAAAGAAAATAGTCCCAAGACTATAGGATACACCACCTGCAATCAACCATATTAATCCATAAATGTTAAAAGCATCGATCATTGGTTTTATCGCTATAATTGCCAACCATCCCATCGTTAAATAAATGAAAACAGAATATTTTTGATATTTAATTCCCAGAAAAATTTTTCATCAAAATTCCATAATAGCCAGAAACCAAGAAATCCCGAACAAACTCCATCCCCAAGCATTACCTAATACACTCAGCATAAATGGAGTGTAGGTGCCTGAAATAAAAACATAGATCATGCAATAATCAATCACTTTAAATACTCTCTTTCCTTTTCCCTGTGGTAATGAATGATAAAGTGTTGAAGACAAGTAAAGGAGTAACATCGTCGAAGTAAAAATCGTCACTCCCACCACATCTATCGCCGATCCATTTTGAACTGCTTTTACAATGAGAATGGGAATCATCGCTATATGGCTCCCAACGTGCCCACCCCATGACTGATCGCATTTGCTATTTCCTCACCCAGTGTTTGAGGTCAGGTCAGGTATTTCTATATTAAAATAACTAAGCATGGGTAAACTTCTCAATTTTAAATCATATTTAATACATTCTATAATTTTAACGATAAAAAAACAAGGGATAAAATCAAGGCTATAGTTCTAAAGTTAGGACTATAATATTTAAAGCAAATATTTCATAATAGAATTAAACAAACTTCATTGGATTTAATTTGAATCAAGAAATAGTCTCTTCCGTATTCCCAGTAAATATGGCGAATTTATAAATTTTTCCTTTACCAAAGTTCTATTGAAACTAAAGAACATTTTGCCTATGTCATGGGGGATGTCAATCAAGGTAAAAAAATATTAGTGAGAGTACATTCTGAATGCCTTACTGGTGATGTCTTAGGATCAATTCGTTGTGATTGTGGTGAACAATTAGACAATTCTCTTCAAATGATTGCTAAAGAAGGTCGGGGAATGTTGATTTATCTTCGTCAAGAAGGTCGTGGTATTGGACTGGTCGAAAAAAGCAAAGCTTACAATTTGCAAGATGAAGGATATGATACCGTCGATGCAAACCTAGGTTTTAGGACACCAAGCCGACAACCGAGACTACACAGGAGGCAGCTGACATCATTAAAGCTCAAGGCGTTAAGTCCATTCGCCTTCTCACGAACAACCCCGACAAAATTAATTTTCTCACAAGTCACAATATTGACATCGTCGAACGCATTGAACTGACACCCACTCTTTCACTTGAGAATATTAACTATATTAAAACGAAAGTGGAAAAAATGAATCATCAAATAAAACTTCCTGAAAAAGTGAATGAAAAATGATATTATTCTTGCATTATGAAACTAACTAAAAAATGAAATCGAAAACCTATCCACAGAAGCACTCATTAAATTTGGAGCAACTCCTGCGAGTGCTTCATCCTTAGCTAAATCCATTGCCGATGCCGAAGCTGATGGCATTGCAAGTCATGGGTTACTTTATTTACCTATCTACTGTGAGCATTTAAAATGTGGTAAGGTGGTGGGCAATGCTATACCTGAACTCATTCAACATAAAAATGCAAATGTTGGTGTTGATGCTAAATCTGGATTTGCTCAATCCAGCTATTGATCTCGGACTAGAAAAATATGTAATCTAGCAAAAGAATATGGGATTGCTGTGATGACTGTTTATAATTCTTATAACTGTGGAGTACTGGGTTATCACACTAAAAAGATTTCTCAGCATAACTTAATTGGTCTTGGGTTCACTCACGCTCCGGCATCTATTGCCCCTATTGATTAGGGAACAAACCTGTCATTGGGACGAACCCCTTTTCTATTTCTACGCCCGAGACAGAAAATGGCGACAGCATATTGATTGACCAAAGTGCTAGTGTGGTAGCTAAAGTTTGATTTTGAAGCATGCCCGAGAAGGAAAAATTCCACTGGGTTGGGGGCTTGACCAAGATGGACAACCGACAGATGATCCAGAAATAGCTTTAAAATCATCTCTCGTTCCTGCTGGAGGTTATAAAGGGTTTGGTATTGGTCTCACAGTGGAAATACTCGCATCCGTTCTCAGTGGTGCCTTATCTAGCACCACTGCAAGCCTTTGCTGGAACGGCAGGAGGCCCTCTAATACAGGGCAATGTTTTATAGCACTGGATACTTCTAATTCTCATTTCTCAGATCGAATTGATGAACTCATTAAAAGTATCCGAAATCAAGGTGGATACGTACCAGGTGAAGGTAGAAGATACGCTCGGATTCAAAATGAAGCTGGAATTGAAGTGAATGATGATCTGATTGAGAAAATCAAAATTATAAATCAAATTAGAAACAAGGTTACTTAATGATGTGCTTATATTAATTTTCAGTACAAATTAACCTAGAACTTTTGGTTATCTTCAGAACATGCTCCCCAAAAATGTTAGAAAAGGGAGGAAAACTTTTACTTTATGAATTAATTATTTAATACTGGTATAAATTTCTATTTCATCTATATAGTTCAATTTAATTTTAAGAAAAGGGGGCATTGTAAAATATACCTTATTTTTAAAAATAAAATTTATCAGGTCAATAATTTAATACATCATCATGATTAAAAAAAATGTTCCCAACGTAATGACTTTGATTAGTCTTTTTTTAGGTTTTAGCTCCATACTAGCTTCTATCCAAACAGTTAATGAATTATTCTTACATACAATCGATGGTACAACAGCAAGAAGCAATCCTGAGGACCTATTTGGCTTTTGCAGGGCTGTCTATAGTGTTTTGTACTATATTCGATTTTTTAGATGGCTTTTTTGCTAGATTATTTAATGTAGAAGGAGAGTTGGGTAAACAGCTTGATTCACTAACCGACTTAGTAAGTTTTGGAGTCGCTCTGGTGTATTGTTTTTACAGTCACATTAATCGTCGTGGGACATATTCCTCAAAGTGGTATTTTTATTCTTTTGGTGGTTTTATTCCAGAGACATTTATTAGCCATTTAGTGATTCTTAAACTTTTTGCTTTTACCTTTCCCACCTGTGCCATGATTCGTCTAGCGAGATTTAATATTAAGGAGTCTAGCAAACTTTGTTTTGATGGGTTACCTTCAACTTTTGCAGGTGGTTTTGTTGGTGTTGCTTTATCGTTTAATTTTTCATCACACCTTTAGGAAAATCATTTAAAAATTTTGGGTATAGAAGTTCCATGGTTTATGAACAGAGGGATAGATGCTTTTGAAGCATTGTTTTTCAATTATTTTTTCTTGTTCTTTATCTATTTATTATTAGCGTATCTTATGGTGAGTAAAATAAAATTTATAAAAATTATGAATTTTATTCGTCCTTTATTAAGTCGTAAAGGTATGCCACTTTTACTTTTAAATGTTGTGTTATTAATTTTGC
>JAFMSR010001440.1:0-27986 GCA_022818135.1 Saxidomus purpurata | reverse complement strand
TTTGTCGCGTTTTCGCCACAACGGGCGGCGGAGCGAAATTCAACAGACTTAGCCATGCGAAAACGCGACATGGCAGCAATCGGCCACCATAATTTATGATATTAAGCGTCACAAACGTTGTATTTATCACCGATCAACTGGTCAGAAGTGAAAGCTACTAGTACTCCTCATCCATTTATATACTTATAAAATGTTTTGATTTTTTTTTCTTTTTTTGACATAATTGGCAACAAGAAATTGTTTGATTAAAATAAAGAACATAACAAAAATTCGCTAAACTTGCAAGTCAAAAGTTAAGAAAAACACTTCATGTATAAAATTACGAATAAACAACAACAGATTGATAAATTTTATTTGATAAAAGCAACCTTAGAATATCTTTGGATTGCATTGAGCTAAACTGTTACTTATATATTGAATTAGAAAATGTTATTTAAAACTACGGAAACATACTGGCCTATATATAAATTTCACCTTATTTACCGGTCTATCTAAGAATTAAGATTACGAAGTTCAGATTGACAGTAGTGATTTTGTGTTTAAATTAAGAAACTAATTTAATATACAATAAATACCCTTTTTACGAATTTTGTTGTAGTAGATCTACATAGTGAAAAGTTATGTTTTATTTGTGCTGAAATGTTAATTAACTTAAAAGTGGGGAAAGTTAAAAGTGATGAAGAAATCTACCTTTGTTTTTTCTGTCACTTATATTTTGGCAGGAAATATTCACCTCATTAGTAGTATAGGTTGGCAGTATGGGGGAAATATGGCAATATGGGGGATTTTTATTGGAAAAGAGTGGCAGTATGGGGGATTATCGTGGCAGTATGGGGGATTTTTATGGGGGAAATATGGCAGTATGGGGGATTTCTATTGGGAAAAGAGTGGCAGTATGGGGGATTTTTATGTGTAGTAAAAGGGGTTTTAAGCTAGTTTGTGTATATGTTAGGACTATTTTCTTATACTAGTATTTGTGACAATGACTGAAAGTATTTCTTTCGAAATGTATTGGGTGGCCCTGAAAAGGGCCGTTGGTTGGTCCTGAAAAGGACCGTTGTGTTAGAGTTGTTTACTCCTGCTGTGGTGGTGGTGGTGATGAAACAGCTGTGGTCACCTTAGACTGTGACCGCCTCGCTTGTGTCCGGGTAGGTCGTCCTGTACCCTGGTTGGTGGTCGTGACGGTTAGCGTCCCCAATCGTTTGTGTACTGTAGACTTTCTGTTCTTTTCTCTGAAGATTGTCACAATCCTGTCGTAGAATTGTTGTTTCTCTTCCTCTTTCCTGTTTTGCTCTTCCAGCTTTTGTGCTGTTTCTAAAGCTTCTTTCATCAGCTGTCTTCTCTCGGCCCATCGCTGTTTTTGTTCATCAATGGCTTTGAGTGTCTCCTGTGTAAGTTCGTCAGCTCTCCGAGTTAACTCATTGATATGCTGTATCTTCATGCTGTTGATTTCCATGATATGGAATTCAGCATGTCTGAACATCTCATCAATTGCTCTCAGGTTGGGTTGAATAGTATTCATGTTGACTGTACGCTGTGAACGGTCAGAATGTACTGAAGGTCTAAAAACGGCCTGTATTTATAAGAATCGATCGGATTGACCTACTTTACTCATGTGCTATGCTTAAATATTAGCCAATGATGACAAAGAAGACAATTAAGCAGTAACCAATCAGCGTAGACCTTATAAAAGCCGTGTTCGGTAAGTTATATAATGATTTTAATAAAAAAATTTATAAGACATGTTAAATAAATACATGTTATGAATAAAATGTGAACATTAAAAATAGGGGTTTGAAAACAGTGTGTGCATGTGTTTTTGGACTATTTGTTTTAAAAAGACAATGACTGAAAGGTATTTTTTTCGAAATGTATTGACTGGCCCTGAAAAGGGCCGTTATGTTAGAATCCTTTACTTCTTTTTTGGCTTTTTAAGATGACTATCTATGTCGTTGTCAATGTTTTTACTGTACAACCCATGAGGTCGCTTCTTTTCCGTTTGCTTTTCATACTGGGTTGCGCTATCTTTCTTGAGAGGCTGTTGTTTAGAGGTCGCCTTTAACTCAACAGGGATGACCATTTTCTCTGTTGACAGTTTAAGAAAGAATTCTTTCTCCAGACGTTGTTTCTTATGGCGTGACTCTTTGGTGACGGTTGCTTCCAAATGAGCGACACTTGTTTGAAGAGACAGAAGTTGTTTCTGTACTGACATATCCATCTTGTCTATGCTGGTATTAAAGTGGCTCATGGTGTTATTAAAGACACGCATCTCTTGCAAAATAGTCTGTAGTATTTTGGCATCTGACCCCTGCTGTGGTTGCTGTTGTGGTTGTTGTTGATGACCCTGCTGTTTTAACTGCTGTTGTTTAAACTGCTGGTACTCTTGATATTGTTGTGGTTGTGGCAGTGGCTGGTAGGATGGTTGATGGTAGGTTGGTGTAGTGACAACTGTATAATTGCCCCCATCTGGAATATGTGCTGTATAATTCCCCTCTGGAATCTGTGCTGTATTTGCAGCTAATGTCAAAAGATCCGAGAAGTCGTTTTCCATGATGTTGACAGTACGCTGTGAACGGTAGGAATGTACTGAATGTCTAAAAAAACGGTCTGTATTTATATGAGTCTATCGGATTGACCTACTTTACTAATACAGTAATGGTAAAATATCAGCCAATGATAATAGAGGAGACGATAAAGCAGGGACCAATCAGCGTAGACCTTATAAAAGTCGTGTTCGGTAGGTCATATAATGATTTTAATAATTTTTTTATAAGACATGTTAAAAAATACGTTATAAATAAAATGTGATCATTAAAATAGGGATTTAAACTGTTGTTTGTGTATGCGTTTTGGACTATTTGTTTAAAAAAAGACAATGACTGAAAGGTATTTCTTTTATTATTTTGGTTGGTCCTGAAAAGGACCGTTATGTTATGTTAGATTCCTTTACTGGTCATTTACCTCTTTTATTTTGGAAAATGACCAATGACGCGAATAGCATTGTCCTCCTCCGTTTTTACAGTCCCTGAGATATGCGTGTACGATAGGGTTATGAAAGACATACAATGTCCAATCCTCAAGATTAATGGCCTCCAGATTCAATTTAGCTTCCCCGTTTGCGACCACTATGCTCACGGCCTCTTTGAAAGGTTTAAACAGCTTGTTTAAGTCGTATTCTCCCCGAAACGCGACATGACTCAATGCAGCTCTATACAGTTCAAAATCTATGATGTGTTTCAAAGAGATCCATGGTTCTTCTACAAAATCACGAAACACTCGCTGGGCTAGAGCTGGAGGTAATATGCCTGTCATGGTTATTCAGAATGACTGAACATGTAAAATTGGTCTGTATTTTAAAAAAGGGTCCAGCCTAACCTGCTTTTCGTAAGCTGCACGCTGATTGGTTGCTGCTAATTTGTCTCCTTTGTCGTGATTGGCTCTTTTTGTCTTAGGTTTAAATGTAGGTCAATCCGACTCTGGTGCATAAAAGCAGGTTCGCTGGTGAATTTGATTCATTCTTTGTTCATTGAGCAAAACAAAAAGATGGAAATTATTCACCATAAAGTAAGAAGAATCGAGAAACTGATGCGAAGGATGGAGTTTATGATGGAGGATTTAACAGACTTAATTGACCAAGAGTTTAGACACAGGCGGCAGGAACCAGAGGGGGAGAGCATGGAAGAGCAGGTGATAAACGAAAGGCAGCAGGCAGAGCCGCAGGCAGAGATGTTCACACCGCCCAGGTCGGACCAGCCACCACCACCACCACCACCATCACCAAAGAAGAGAAGGGTTGCTGCTGCTGTTGCTACCATGTTTAGAGAGGAGGAAGTGATTGTCATTTCCTCCGATGACGAAGACTGGGAGGTGGAAGCCGATGAGCCGGCTTTCACATTGATGACGGGAAGCCCAGTCCGAAAGCCGGCTCAGCGCAAGCTGCGCTACTGTCCTAACTGCCGAGGTTTTCATGAGTGAAAAAAGCAGGCAGGACAAACCAACGGCCCTTTTTAGGGCCAACCAATCCATTTTCGAAAGAAATACTTTCAGTTATTGTCAAACAATTAAATATATAAAATATAGTCTAAAAAAGTCCATTCTGTAAAAATTGATACTTTTGAATATTAAAATATGATTGAAATAAAAAACATTATGTATATATGATAGAAATACTTGAGATCCTATTCATTTTAAACCTGACCATGGTTTGGTTAACATCTATCATAGCTTATTTGCTAGCTGAGTTAATGTGGGTGTTTAGACAGCCTCAGTTGAGAAGAGAGGCAGATCAAGCAATGCAGCGAGTAGGTGAACGGCTAAGACGTATAAGAGATCTACGTGCAAGACGCTTAGCATGTGCGGCTCGGGCAAAACCCGGATAAAAATATAATAACAAACGGCCCTTTTTAGGGCCCACCAACACAGTTCGAAAGATATAAACCATCTTAGTATATTGTCAAAGTACATTGTTTATATTGGTCGACCGAACCTGCTCTTCGTAAGCTACACGCTGATTGGTTCCTGCTGATTTATGTCCTTTGTTGTGATTGGTCCTTTTTGTCTTAGGTTTAAATGTAGGTCAATCCGATTCTGTGCTTAAAAGCAAAGGCTCTTTTATAACTTATATTCATTTTACCATTTTACTATGGGTATGAAAACCTTTTGGAAGCGTTTGATGTGTATACGTGGTGTAGAGGAGGAAAAGGAGTCCTGGGTAGACAGAGAGGTAGAGAAACGGCAGAGGGAGGCAGCCCTGAAGGCCTTTTTTGCCAGAAGAGGTGTAGAGTGGCCAAGACGGCGAATTCCTTGCCCTCTGAATAACCACCATTTGATCACTCCATGCCCTCTTACTAACCATCATCTGACCCCAAAAATTAATAATGGGGGTAAGAGGGTAAACAACTTAGGAGTTGTGAATGGGGAATTTATACCCCGATTTATCGGGGTTGTAAATCTCCCCCATACCAACGGCCCTTTTCAGGGCCATTCAAATAATGAAGAAAGAAAAAATAATCTCAGGTTTTTTATTGTCACAGGAATACATAACATTTTCAAAAAATAAAATAACATTTCAATAATAATAAATAATAATAATAATAATAATAATAATAATAATAATAAAATAACTCAACTGATTTCAATGTCCTTTTTTCACTCTGTTTTTTATCACTCTGTCTGTAGTTTCCTTTTACGGCCTACTGCTCTTTTCTTAGGTGGAGGTCCCTGGTTAGGTCCGTGGTTAGGTCCCTGGTTAGATCCCTGGGAGCTCTCGGTAGGTGGGTTACGGAAGACACTGAAGTCACCCTTTTTGGCAGCTTGGTCACGCTGGTCTTTTAAGCTGTTCAGCCAGGGCATAGCCTTTACATTGAACAGGGTTGGTGGGATGATGGCCTCCGGCTTAATGGTTAGTTTAAGACTCTTAGGTCTCTCCGACTCCTTTGGCTTCTCCGACTCCATTGGCTCCTCCGTCCCTTGTTTTGCTGGACATGCATTGGCATAGTGTCCTGGCTGCTTACAATAATAACAGGTCGGCACAAAGTCCCTGGTGGTCTTGTTGGCTTCAACAGAGCAAGCATTAGCGTAATGCCCCGGTTGCTGACAGCGATAACAGGTAATGTTCTCTAGATCCCCTGTCTGTTGATCCCCTGTTTTGTCCCCTGTCTTCTCTGGACAAGCACTTGCAAAATGTCCCGGCTGGTGACAATGATAACAGACACGTAGTAGAGTATTGATAGCATCTACATGCTTTTTAATTTGTTGCATCGTGTTTGGCTCCATGACTGAAACTGATATTGAGTAGAGATATTTACGCCTTTTTATAGACGGAGAAGGGTATTTCCCTGGAGGAGTGTATAAAAGAGAGCGTATCTTGTGTCAGTCGTCAGTTGTCATCAGACAGCTGTCAGACGTACCCAGTCATGAGACAGCCATCCGATAGACCTATGAAACTGGTACCTTACTCAGACACTAGCAGTAGCAGTAGCAGCAGCAGCAGCAGCAGCAGTAGCAGTAGTAGCAGTAGCGTTGAAGAAAAAGAAGAAATCTTAAAGAAGATAAAAAGTACAGACTCTCCCTGTCAAGAAAAAGGAAACAAAAGTCCAAGACAAAGACCAAGACAAGAGACCAAGACAGAGCGGGGGCTGAGCCTGAGCCTGAAGCACCGTCCAAGAAGGCACCAGCCACCTTATTTGAGATAGAGTCACGTACACACCGCAAGTCTCGAAAGTTCAAAACCCAGAGTCAAGTGTATGATGTTATGTTTAAAAAGTATAGTCGTCCTTTTGAGACCACCAAGATCTTATTTCATGAGCTGGTGGAGGCACTGAAAGAGCAATGCCAGGTACAGTCAAGGGATCAAGTGCGAGTCTCTCTTTACCATCCAGGGTTAAATTTTGGTATTCACATTCCGTTCGATCATGCAGGGAACATCACAGGGGACCGATTGTTGGACGAGTGTGAACGTGTTATGCAGAGTAATCAAGACTTTAAGATCCATGATGGAGGCATGTCAGCTGAAATAACACACATCTCTATGCCGGAGGGGTCTGGAAAGGCCAGACATCACGGGTCACATGGGGGTATTCAACAAATGACTCGCCTCAAACGAAGTATCGTTACCATTGAGAACACCGACGACAGTATGTGCTTGGCTCGAGCGATTGTGGTGGGGATGTGTTATGGGAACAAACAAGGCACGGTCGAATGGCGAAAACGATGGAGTCATATACGTGATTCCACGTCAGTCTTACAAAGGAGAGAAGCTCAAGCCTTACTAGATCGAGTGGGGGTTGGGTATGACCAGTCGTGTGGTATAAATGAATACAAGACCATTCAAGAGTTTTTGTATCCTGTCTATGTGATCAAGATCCATCCACAGCATGCAAGAAGTGAATTATTATTTAAACCTCCGAGTATGACCCGAGGCTGTAAGGTGATTCACGTGTACCACCATCACAATCATTTTGACTGTATCGTGTCCATGACAGGCTTTGCCGGAGTGAGCTATTATTGCGAATACTGCAATGTAGGTTATAACAACAAGGAAAACCACAGTTGTTCAAACATATGTATGTGCTATGCAACACAGATCTGCGAACAGGTCGGAAAAGGGATTTTCTGCGATACCTGTGGACGATGGTTCCGAAGCCCTACCTGCTATCAAAACCATAAGACGCTTCAAGGAAAAGCCAAAAAGACCATCTGTCAATCCGTGTACAAATGCCCCCATTGTTCCCAGAAGGTCGTGAGTAACAAGGCTCATCTGTGTGCTGGCACAAAGAAATGTAAATTTTGTCAAAAGATTGTATTGCCTGACCACGATTGCTACATCCCTACCTACACAACGCCAGAGAGAGGAAGCAAACCGCCCATCATGGTACCGTTCATTTTCTACGATTTTGAATGCCGGTTTGATACGGGTGAACACATTCCGAATTTTTGTGTAGCCCAACGAGCCTGTGGAGACTGTATACGAAAGCCAGTGAGGGAACCTTGTCTCTGGTGTGATCAAATACCGGGGCAACGTGAAGCTGTGTTCAGAGGGGATCAGACTTTGGTTCAATTCTGCACATGGTTGTTTGACCCCATCCACCGTGGTGCAACCGCCATAGCGCACAATGCTCAAGGCTACGATGCTCAGTTCATTTTAAGACATGTGGTGAACAATGGCACAGAGAAACCAGAGACCATTATGAATGGAAGTAAAATCTTACTGATGAAAGTGTATGGAATTCGATTCATTGATTCACTCAGCTACTTGAGCATGCCGCTCTCTGCCTTCCCTAAGACGTTTGGGCTCACAGAAATGGCAAAAGGCTGGTTTCCTTTCTGGGCCAACACGGCAGAGTTCCAGAACTACGTGGGATCCATGTTACCACTGGAGTACTATAAACCTGGTAGAATGAAACCTGAGCAGCGGAAGGTCTTCCTGTCATGGTACCAAGAACATAGCCAAGATGTTTTTGATTTTCAAAAAGAAATGGAATCCTACTGTCAATCAGATGTGGACATTTTAAGGCGCGGATGCGGGGAGTTTCGCCAATTGTTTTATGACAGTGATAAGATAGATCCGTTCACCGAAGCGACCACACTGGCTCAAGCCTGTAATAAAGCTTGGCGCAAGAACTCTATGCCTTCCAACAGTCTAGGGATCATACCGGATGGTGGCTACCCCACAAAGGTCAAGTATTCGATCAAAGCCATACGATGGATTCAGTTATTGGCTATCCAAGGGGGTCATTCTATACGCCATGCCCTCAATGGCGGAGAAGTGAAAATAGGACCCTACTTTGTAGATGGGTTCGATCCCGAACGCAACATGGTGTTTGAATTCTTGGGATGTCTGTTTCACGGATGTCCTAGTTGTTACCCAGACAGAGACAGGGCGAACCCGTTCACACTCAAAACGATGGCCGTGCTTTACCAGGAAACGGAGCAAAGGACCAAGAATCTCATAAGACAAGGGTACACCGTGTATTCACTTTGGGAATGTCAGTTTGACAAGTACTGGAGAAACGATCCTGTTAACCAACCTGTGCTGGACCAGCTTTATCCTCACATGGACGAGATACAACCTAGAGAGGCCTTGTATGGAGGTCGAACCAATGCCGTCCGGCTGTACTATGAGGTCACATCAAATCAAGAGATCAAGTATGCGGACATTTGTTCATTGTATCCGTATGTGAACAAGTACAGAGAGTACCCGCTGGGCCACCCCCGCTTAATCAGTCAAGAAGCCATACAAGTGGAGGCTATTCGAGACTATCGTGGTTTGATTAAGTGTCAAGTGTTACCACCCCAAGATCTATGGATGCCTGTACTCCCGGTACATTGCAACCACAAGATGGTGTTTACGTTATGTCGCACCTGTGCAGAACAAGAATGCTGTGAGTGTACCCATACCGTATCAGACAGAGCCCTGGTAGGCACATGGACCTCTGTGGAGTTACAGAAGGCCCTTGACAAAGGCTACCAGGTCTTAGCTGTGTATCATGTGTGGCATTGGGACCAATGGAGCAAGGACGTTTACCAACAGTACATTGATAAGTACTTAAAAATGAAACAGGAAGCCAGCGGCTATCCAAACAGGGTTCAAACACCAGCAGAGGAAGCCACGTTCAAGCAAGAGTATTTTAAAGCAGAAGGGATACAACTAGAACAGGTTCACAAAAATCCTGGCAAAAGGGCTTTTGCAAAAACTATGCTTAATTGTCTGTGGGGTAAGAATGCCCAGAACAATATGCTACCCAAGACCGAATACGTCGCTAGCCTCGAGCGATACCATGAGTTATTGTCGGATTCTCAGATCAAGGTGAATCATGTAGAGATGTTTGATCATGACGAGTACATCTTGGTGAATTTCACGGATCAGAGTGACATATTTGAACCTCATACCTCCTCCAATGTGGTCGTCGCCTCCTTTGTAACAGCCTATGCTCGTTTAGAACTCTATGCCGTGCTAGAACGCCTGGGCGATCGTGTCTTGTATTTTGATACAGACAGCTGTATGTACATTCACGATCCTAAACAGTACAACATTCCTATTGTAGACAGTCGACTAGGTCAGTGGACCGACGAGGTTCCAAACGGACGCATTATCAAGTTTGTCGGACTAGGGCCTAAGAACTATGGCTATGAATACATAGAAAATGGAGAGAGACATACCACCTGTAAAGTCAAAGGCATTACTCTGGATTACGATACCACAAACCTCGTCAATTTTGATGCTATGGTGAACTGTGTACAGGAACGCGAACACTATTCGTTGGTCGTGGAGTATCCATCACGCATCAAACGACACCGGGACCGTAAAGTGACCAGTGAAAACCAGACCAAAACCTTTCGATCAGTGTATACCAAACGTGTGGTGGTGAAGGACTATAAGACGGTACCTTACGGTTACGCTTATCATTCCTAGGTGAATCACCCAAGGAGGATGAGATTGATCAGAGTTATAGGGTATGCTGGTGTCTTTTACAATTATGAATGGAAGGAGTACACCTTTGAATGTCAGTTTTGTGTACAACCTTTGTCTTATGAAAATCGAGCATCAAACGACATGCCGGACCACGACAAGACTCGTCGCCAGTTTTGCTGTAAATGCTATCGATACAAATATTACTGCCCTACATGCAGGCGTGATGGGTTTTATTTCAACAACAGGGAAGCATTATGTCTCCGTTGCTGGGTCAATACAGAGATATGATGCGATATGATTAAAAAGCCAAGGAAACAACATTTTGAACCACATAAACCAATATGACTTCGTTGGAAGCACACGTGCCAAGTCAGAGTCTCAAGATAGAGCCTAAGACAGAGCCAGAGCAAGAGACACAGTCCAAGAAGACACAGTCCAAGAAGACACAGTCCAAGAAGACACAGTCCAAGAAGGTTAAATGGGAAGTATGGGAAGTGGTAGGGTATTATAAGCAATTAAATGGGGAATATGGGAAGTGGTAGGGGTAGTATGAGCCAAGGAAAACAACATTTTGAACCACATAAACCATCATGACTTCGTTGGAAGCATACGTGACTGACCTTCCTGCAGAAATACGGTATAGGATATATCAGTACGTGGTAAGCAGCTCCAGGAAGAGTCAACAGTTTAAACAAGATTTACAGCAGGAATGGTTAAGAAGACGGCTTCGGTTGAACACTGATATCACTGAGTACATGGATGTCAAAAAGGGGTTAAGACGGTTGAACCATCTACATCGAGAGGTTCAAAACAGAGAAGATATTAGTCACACTGACAAAATGGGCATGATTCGAAAAATTGAAGTGATCCTGAATCTTCTAGATCGGAGAGTCTCCAGAGTATGGACGTTTTCCCTACATAACTATACGGAAGATGATATCAATCAGTGTGTAAAAAACATCATAGAAGACAGCCGTAGTTTTGTGATGATCTCCCATTATATGGTTACTAGAACGAGTCAAGGAGAAGGACCGCTGGGCGGGGAAAATATCTACACTGCCTACAAAACACCCCTATGCATAGGTATGATTGCCACTGCAACCCCTAAGTCGATCTCCATGATTGATAACATGTTTCCAAATGCGATTGTGGAATGGTTGGAAGTGCATCATTCTGTCAGTGAGGCTGCAGCATTCGTTGAAATCATGCAACACCCTGTGTTTGAGCAAGGCAATAGACGAATATACGAAGACCTCCTTCATTCTCAAAGAATATGAAACAAAGGAAACCTCTTTTTGTGTCGTTGTTCTACATTTTGGATTTTAAACTGTACAAAGATGTATTGTTCCGCATGTTATATGAAGAACCCGACACCCCTATAAGGGATCCTAAATCGATTTCAACATGGCTTGATTCCTTGTTTGATCGTTTTAAACATCAAATTCAAGAAGAACTACGACGTCAACCACAGAGTGAATCACAGAGTGAATCACACATATTGCTTGATTTAAAAGCGATTCAACATCATGACTGGGTCAAGTATGTGGTGCAGAGTGATCACGTGACACAACAGATACAAAAGTGGATCCAGTGGTTTAAAGATATAGATTTCATCTAGCTGTCATGGAAAGTAGACGTGTTATTGAGGTGTCTGTCTACAGAAAAGCATTGATCTATGCTTTTAAAATGATGACACCCGTACGATACCGTCACAACAGGACTTATATTATGGAGCTGTTGAGAACTGAAAACATGTGGGGCGAATTTCAGAGTGCCCTTCGCTATATTCAAATCTGTGACAGTGAAGTGCATCGACATATTTTACCTTGGACAGAAAAAGAGTGGCTCAGTGAAGTCGTGGATAACTCAAAAGTGATTACATTTTTGACAGAGCTATAGACATGATTAACATTGAGATGTGAGGATACACTGTTATACTTTTGCAAAAAAAAAGATGTTTTGTTTCAAAAAAAAAGATGTTACCATGTGAAATCAGAATAAAAATGTGAATCAAAACCATTGGATTGTCATTATACATTTATCCCTCATGGAGAACACATTACTGTTTCAACACCCTTGTAATCTATTTATTTCAGGCCCTAGTGGGTCGGGAAAAACCCAATTTGTGAAACGGTTACTGGACTACAAGGAAGATCTATTTGATATCATTCCTGAGCAAGTGGTCTGGTGTTACAAAGAATGGCAATCCGCGTACGCTCTGCTACAAGAAAGTTCACCTTTAATCAAATTTATCGAAGGCATTCCTGATGACGAAGAAGACCTGGTGAGTGATGTTTCGGTGCCTCATTTGATTGTCTTTGACGACATGCTAGGCGATAAGGATGAAGAAAAAATCAAGCTATGGTTCACACGAAAAGGACATCATCGGAATGCAAGTGTGATTTATATCACACAGAACATGTTTCAACAATCGAAAGCCAGCCGTACTCTGAGTTTGAATGCTCATTATATGATTTTGTTTCAAAACACAAGAGACAAAGGTCAGATCAAAACGTTAGAGCGTCAGATTCAGTTACCCCATTTACTGGCGGCCTACCAAGATGCTATTTCGAGACCTCATGGATATTTACTGATTGATTTTCATCCTAAAACACCTGATTCATATCGGCTACGCACTGACCTCTTTCATCATTGGAGGACAGGGGAGGAGCATGGACCTGTGGTGTACACAGGATAAAAAGGGGTGGACTGACATTCCATGGGTCATTCGTATCTGACTTGTCATGATGTACACACCAAGAGCTATCATTGAAAAATTGGAAGCACTCAGTCTGCAGAATGATCCTGCAGCCCGACAACAGTTACTGAAAGCTGGCTTAGAAGAAATGATCCGATGGTTTACCCTGGCAGCCAGAGTGATTATGCAAAAGAAGATTCACTTGCCAAAACAAACGATGAACTTTATGGAAAAACATCGGGAGGCTATCACACAGTTAGCCGATAATCAGGTGGATGCCAATACAAAACGTCAACTCATTTTGAAACCAGGGGGTAGTGGCTTTCTAGGTGGGGTCATGATTCGAAGTTTATTGCGCTGGGATGGACAAAAAACCGTGAGAAACTTTGGGGAGAAAATTCAGAAGAAGAAAAGAGCTTCTCCAAAGAAAAAAGCCTCTCCAAAGAAAAAAGCCTCTCCGAAGAAAAAAAACAAAGAAAAGAGCAAAGAAAAGAACCTCTCCGAAAAAAAAGAACCACGAAAAAACAGTCCATAAAGATAGATGAACGCTTTGTGACTCAACGTCGAAAGAAAAAGGTACAGAGACTCTCACCAACCCCTCCAACCTCTCCAAAGATGAGAATACCCGTGAGAATACCCTTGGAAAGGCTTGTAAGTCACCTGGAGACCCCACCAGGTAGCTCACTACTGAGAAGCCCACCGAGAAGTCTACCGGGAACTCCTGCGAGAAGAGTGTCTTTTAGCCCCTGGGGAGTCCACTGAGGGCAAGCACACCAAGCACCCCAAGGACACCTCGATTTAACAGATCCCGTAGCCGATCCAACAGTGGATCCAGCAGCACCCCCTTGGGAAGTCCACTGAGGGCAAGCACACCAAGCACCCCAAGGACACCTCGATTTAACAGATCCCGTAGCCGATCCAACAGTGGATCCAGCAGCAGTCGTCTTTCTCGTTTTGGTACTTGGTCGTCCTTGGGGTCATCCTTGTCAGACCTCCATACGCCTACCCTAGCTCGATTTTCACCTCTTACCCATGGTAATTAGGATCTGAGACAATCTGAATGCCAAATCAACCAGTCGTATTTTAAAAACAGTGGTACACATCGTCCTGGCTTCATTTGGACGTTAGACTCAGAGCAAGATGGTCAGCAGCAGAAAAAAAAAGATCACTAAACGCAAAGAACCTTTGATTAAAAAACACGGCACCATGGTATTGGCTCTCGGACAAGCCTCTGCCCCCTTACGAAAGAAGATTCTGAAAGAAGCACCAAGGGAACTCATCCATTGCGTCGCTGAGTGCTGTCACAATGTTTTAAAAGGCAATGTACCCCTGTCAGAGGCTCAGAAACGCCAGTTACACCCTAAGCGTCAACAACTCCGTCTGATAGCGGACAAAAAAGTATCGATTCAAAAGAAAAAGAGGGTGCTGAATCAACGAGGAGGATTTTTACCCTTACTAAGCATTTTAGGTCCAGCTTTGGCTCCTGCTTTGGCTCCTGCTTTAGCACCTGTCGTAGGCAAGGTCATACAAGGACTCCTACCTTTTTAAAATAAATATGAAGAAGATGGTCATTGTTCCCTACAAAATGTTAGAAGAGATACAGCAAAGAAAAGCAGAGCCACCACGACCGCGACTCCCACCTAGCCCCCAGGTCGTGCACACCGTGGATTTACAAAAAGAGATGCAGTCTGTACTACAACGGGATGACCTGTCGGAGTCAGAGAAAGCTCAGCTGTATGGGGAAACGTTACAGAAATTTCAGAGGGCTCATAAGAAAGCCATACAGCTTCAGAGTTCGGCTCTTACAACAGCAGCAGCAACAGCAGCAGCAGCAGCTCCAGCTGAACCACCAGCACCACCGACTACAGAAGAAGAAGAAGAAGACCCCACCACGATTCAAAATCGTATCATGGCCAGCGTACCCGTCACGATGCAACGAAAAGCTAAATTACTTCTACAGCTGCTTAAGAGTCATCCCAACATGGGTTGGGACCGTCACGGTGTGTTACAATACCAAGACACACCCGTGGTAGGAACTAATGTCATTGATTTGGTCAATGATGTGCTTCGCTATCGTAAAGGTTCGAAACCCAAAGGATGGGAAAAGTTTGCTCAGGGGCTCAAAGAGATCAATGTTCCCCAGGAAGTCGTGGGTAACAAGGAGCGATGGGGTTGGATGCAGAGATCAGGCGTCGCCAATGAGGACAATTGGGGGGCGGAGGCAGATGAACCAGACTTCTCACTGATGACACCACCTCAAACGGTCAAGAGACGACAGTATAAAACCATGACCCCCATGCCTTTGATCTCAGACTGGGAAGCTTGGTGATGAAAATGAAACGGGAGGATCGACTTCACCGCATTTACTATGATGTTCAACATCCAGCTGCTTTTTCGGGGGTAGGTGCCTTGTACAAAGCAGCTCGAAAACAGGATAAAACTATCACCCTGAAACAAGTCCAGTCCTGGTTACAGCGACAGAAAACTTACACGTTGCACAAACCGATTCGTCGTAAATTTGCAAGAAGAAAAACAGTGGTGGGAGGTATTGATCACCAGTGGCAAGCGGATTTAGCCGATTTACAGTCACTCAAGAAAGACAATGATCAGTATCGGTATTTACTCTGTGTCATTGATGTGTTTTCAAAATATGCCTGGGTGGTCCCTCTGTACAACAAAACAGGACAGAGTTTAATCAAAGCTTTCAAGTTCATCTTGAAAGAGCGAATACCACAGGCACTGCAAACGGATAAAGGATCTGAATTCAAAAACAAAGAGTTTCAATCCTTTTTAAAAACAAAGGACATTCACTTCTTCACCACTGAGAATCCAGAGACGAAAGCCAGTATAGTGGAACGATTTCAACGTACCTTGAAAACACGGATGTGGAAATATTTTACGCATAAGAAGACCCGGAGGTACATTGATGTGTTGCAAGATTTGGTGCATGCTTACAATCACAGTTTTCATCGAAGCATTCAGACCACCCCGGCTTCGGTCACGACACAACAGGAGCCGGAGATTACCCAACACCTGTATGGATCCAAGACACGCAAAGCTAAACTCTCGGTCGGCGTGGGAGATTTAGTGCGTATCAACAAGACCAAACGAACATTTGACAAAGGGTATCTACCCAACTGGACCACCGAGTTCTTTAAAATTATTCACATTCGTCACAGCTCACCACCTACAGTACAACTCGAAGATCTTGCCGGAGAACGTATTGAAGGCTCTTTCTACCTGCCTGAAATTCAGCCGATAAAAGACTCGGACATTTATGAAATTGAATCAGTTCTCGGGCGACGCTCCAGGAAAGAAGGCAGAAAAACAATAAAGGAAATCAAAGTGCATTGGGAAGGCTATCCAAAGAAATTTGACAGCTGGATTCCAGAATCCTCTCTGATATAAAACATGTCTCAGACATCAGATACGTTCAGTAGTGTGGAAGTGCAAGAAGAGAACACAGGCTCCACCACCACCACCACGTCAACAACAACAACAACAACAACAACACGAGAGCAGCGAAAAACAGAATCACTTTCTTTTCACAAATTATTGTGATTTATGCTATCATCGGTGTTGCCATTTTTCATCTGAGTTTTCAGTCGCCGGACAAAGAATTGTGGCTCGTGTTGTTAAGTAGCTCTCTGGGTTATATTCTACCGACACCAGGTTTGAAGTTTGTGAAACCCCCAAAGACACTGGGATCATGAATTCGTTTTACATCACCGTGCTCAGTGACAGTTCCATGACTTTGTTTCCTCGCAATACGCAAAGTGAGTTTCGTACCAAATTGATGAAACCTATGGAACTCAATAAAGAAGAGTGGGAAATGGCTCTCGTCGAACTCATCATTCCCTCTCAAATTGTGAACATCACTGAACAGGAAGCGCAATTTGATATCGTCACGACAGATGAAAGTTTAGGCAAAGAGTTTGCAAAAGTGATCAACAAATGCCAAAAACGAGCGACTGCGTATATTGTATCGCTCTGTTTCAAAGCTGGAGTGTATGCGACACCTGTTCACTTGCTGGAGGAAATCGACCATGCCATTCAACAGACACTGGGAGAGTTGTTTCACAAAAAAGGCCTTGTGTTTCATCTTGGCTATTCTAAAGGGTCGCAACGTGTGAAATTCAATGATGAAAGTCGAAAGAAGCAAATTGGAGTTATCTTTCACCCGAAACTTGCTCTCAAGTTAGGAGCAAAAATCAGTGACTCATCGGATATTTACCCGCATGATCCTAATCCTTTTCCTTATGGGGTGGATCTCAATGTTGGATGCAATCATTTATTCGTTTATTCGGATTTGGCCGAATATACCCTCGTGGGAGACATCGAAGCCCCACTGTTAAGAGTCGTGCCATTCACAGGAGGAAAAGGAGGAGCAGGAGGAGGGCGTGTCAACCAACACCACCATCATCAAGAATTTGTCAATCTACATTACGTCCCCATTGCCAAATCCCAGTTTGATTCAATCGGGATCAATATAAGGAGCGATTTGGGGGAACTCGTTCAGTTTGTCAGTGGCAAGTCGATGGTCAAGTTGCACTTCAGAAAGAAATCAACCCTACCCTTCTAAATGCATCCTGTGTATCGTGGTGTACCGCGACAGTATGGTCAAGGACTGGGAAGTATGTTTAAATCGGCCGCCAAATCGGCGATCCCGTTGTTAATGCCAGCTGCCAAAAGCGCCTTGAATGCTTTGAAAAAAGAAGGAATCAAAGCAGCCACAGAAATAATCCTGAAAAGAAAGAGTCCTGCTCGTGTCTTGCGATCTCGGGGCAAGAAAGCCTTGACCAACGTTGGAAAAGTAGCTGCCAGATCGTTAGGAGTCACCCTGCTCAAGAAGCTGACAGGCAACAAGCCACACACTACTCGTCCATCCAGGAAAAAGAAAGGCATAAAAAGGAGACGTCCGAGGAAATCCTGGCAAAAGACTTCCAGACATCGTCGGAGACAGCTGAAAAAACGAGCTCTAGATATATTTGATTAATCATTGGATTTAATCATTGGATTTAATCATTGGATTTAATCATTTGAATCATCATCATCATGATGCAACACGGTTCCTGCGAGTGTAGTAAATCGGAATTGGATGTGATATCGGTTCCACCTACCATGACAGCCATGCAAGATAGTCAGTGGACAGAACATTATCCTATATCAGCGCTGGACAATACGGCTCCAATTGAATTCATCATTCCGGCACAAACTGAAAAGTGGACAGATCTCAATCAGGCCTTCTTGTACTTGAAGGTCAAGGTCGTCAAAGGCGATGGATCTGATTTAGAGGATGCCACACACGCTTCCGTGGCCAACAATTTTTTTCACAGTCTGTTCAGTAGTGTGGACCTGTATCTGAACAATAAACTGGTCAGCAATACCTCAGACACCTATCCGTACAAGGCGTACCTGGAGAATTTACTATCTTATGCGCCTCACGTGAAATCAACACCCTTAAAGTCGACGGAACTTTGGATCAAGGATACGACAGGACACATGCAAAACAATGCTGCCGACGGTGGTAATAACGGATTTAAAAATCGACGAGTGAGCATTCATGAGAGTCGAAGTCTGGAACTGCTTGGACGATTGCATCTAGATCTATTCTTACAAGATAAATACCTACCTAACGGTATAGAGATACGACTCCGACTCAATAAGACCAGTCCAGAGTTCTGCGCAATTGCTCAAGAAGCTGTCAAAATCCAGTTTCTACAAGCCGGATTCAACGTTCGCACTGTCGACCTGCTTCCTGCGGTGGCCAACAATTTAAATAAGACGATTGCTGACCAAAACATGAGAATCCCCATCCGACGAGCAGAGGTTAAAACCTTCACTATCTCTGGAGGTCAAAGATCTAAAATTGAAGATCATCTCTTCCAAGGACAGCTGCCAAAACGCTTATTCATTGGCATGGTCAGAAATGCCTTCATGAACGGAACCTTAGCCAGCAACCCTCTTGATTTTCAGCATTTTGGACTGTCAAAAATAGAGGTCAGCGTTGATGGTAAAACCAACCGAGCTTACTATCCGAACTTTGCAGATGGAGATTGCTTAAGGTCCTACGTGGGACTGCATCAAGCTCTTGGAGCTCTCGGTGTCAATCGGACCATGGGACTCACAATGGACGAGTATAAGGACGGCTACACACTGTGGGGATTTGATCTGACAGCAGATCAAGGGAGTGAAGAAGGACAGCTCCATCCTATAAAAACGGGGAACCTACGCATAGAGCTTCAGTTTGCTGGACCACTCGCCAATCCGATCAACGTGCTCGTGTATGCTGAATACGACAATCAGATTGAAATCAACGGCATCAGAGAAGTGATCACGGACTATTAATCCTACGATTCATCATCATGGAAGAGAACTTTGAGAAAACACTAGAAAAAGCCTATATGGAGGTCGTGTCTGAAGCTCCTCCTGAGAAAAAGGCGAAGTATGACCAGAATCATTTGGACCACAATTTGGCTCAAATTCAAAGGGATTTAGAGACAGCCGTGATAGAGAACTTGCAGACATTGATCTATGTTATGGTTCACAAAGACTGCTCGGGATGTCAAATTGATCACCCGAGTCAACTGCAACACGTGCTCTGCATGGCCGACACAGACATCTGGGTGGAGTTATACAATGAGATTGCCCTCAAAGAACTGGATCTTCAAAAAGTCATCGCTCAGTGGTATCCCATGCTTTGTGAATATCAGTCCACCCCTGATGAGATCATTCGAGCTTACGAACTCTGGACAGATTTAAAGCAACAACACCAAAACCAAGAGTCAGTCTGGATCAACAAGTGGGCCGATCGGGTCAAAAAAGTGTGGAACTATGGATACAATTGAACTGCAATATATTCTGGATAAATCGATCATCTTGTCTCCTTTACATGCACAGGTGTGCCCTAAGGATCTTTTACCGAATCGAAAACCACCCCATGTGAAAGCTTACATTGTGAACACTCACAACTCGGATCAAGCCGGAGAACATTGGGTGGCTATCTTCTTCAAGGAAAATACAGCCATCTACTTTGATTCGTATGGACTACCTCCATTGGAAGACCATATTCAACCTTTCCTACAGAACAATACCAGACATTACTCAATGAATTCAATGAGACTTCAAGATGGAAGAACACTTATGTGCGGTGTTTACTGTCTTTTTGCCTTGGACATGTTAGTCCGAGGTTGTGATCTGAATACAGTTCTCACCACCCGATTTAGACCCAGACGTTATTGGGACAATGATAAAGCAGTGGCACGGTGGTTTAGACTATGTTATGGACAATTGTACAGGCTAGCAATACAGGTGCCAAAAACACCTCCGTGTCAGTGGTGTACCACAGAGGGTAGAACCTCACAGGATAATGCAGCTTATTCTTTCAAATGTCTCGTCTCACATAAAATTGTTTATCATAATTCATAAAATGTATTCTTGTTTTTTTTTTCAATACTTGTTCATACTGTTTCAAATACTTGTTCATACTGTTTTTTCAATACTTGTTCTTGTTCATAATTAATGATTCAATAAAAGACATCAAAACTAAAATGTGTTTTGTCTTCTTTTCCACCTTGTGTTCCACCTTGTGTTCCACCTTGTGTTCTTATGGGGGAAACATTCCCTATAAAAAGACCTATATTGGTTTATAGTTTATAGTACCACTCATACCACGGGTCATACCACCTGCCATAAAAAAGTAGTGAAGATCAAATCGGGATTTTTGACAATAACCATGGTGTACAGACCAGGAATGTTAAAAGAAGACAGAGATAGACCATCAACCCATGAAAAACGTATTAAACCAGAGGTGAAACCGTTGAAATTACTTATAAAAGTAACTGACATCACGGAATGCAATCAAGGACCTCTTCTTGCATCTTTTGGATATACACCAAATCATCACATTGCTATGTGTGAAAGACAATTCAGACTGATGCCTTGGTCTGAAACTGCGCTGAACGGGAAACTGACTTTCAGAACCAGGATAAAATTCAACTTATCCTTACCGAAAAATCAAGCATCCTACGATCGGAAAAGCTTCAAGACCATGCTACTCTGCACTAAAGCTTTCAAATGGACAGTATCCATGGAATTTGAAATCTACGAACGTGAACTTGGATTACTCTTGAAAACAATCAAGAAATGGTTTACTTTGGGAACTATTGGATATATTCATAAACCCGGAAAAAAAATTACCATCACCCCTCCAATGAAAGCTATACTAGGTGAAGACTGTAAAATTGAAACTGAAGATAGAATAATACATCTTCAGACTAAGAAACTATGCAATGAAATAACAAAAAGAATCGTAGACACTACGGAACTCCTCTACATGAGGACCATAGAGCATGGACGTATACGATACCACATGGCACGGTACATGTCACGGCGAAGATAAGCAGGACAACACAAAAAACAAAGACAATATCGATTTGATGTAATTTATTGAATAAAAAACTTATAACTGTAAACAAAATGTTTTTGTTTTTTATTTTAAAAGGAATCCCCCATACTGCCACTCTTTTCCCAATAGAAATCCCCCATACTGCCATATTTCCCCCCATAAAAATCCCCCATACTGCCACGATAATCCCCCATACTGCCACTCTTTTCCCAATAGAAATCCCCCATACTGCCATATTTCCCCCATAAAAATCCCCCATACTGCCACGATAATCCCCCATACTGCCACTCTTTTCCAATAAAAATCCCCCATATTGCCATATTTCCCCCATACTGCCAACCTATACTACTCTCATTAGTTTAGTACAACATGTCAAATATTTGTCATGTATTTATTCCCAAAAATTAAATTTGCTGACGAAAAATATCACGAACTGCAATACATGATCTTTACAACATACAAAAAAAAAAAAAAAAAAAAAAAAAAAAAAAATAACTATATTCCTTTTTTTTTTTTTTATAAAAATTTTTTTTTTTTTTTTTTTTTTTTTTTTTTTTTTTTTTTTTTTTATAAAAATTTTTATAAAAAAAAAAAAAAAAAAAAAAAAAAAAAAAAAGAAATTTTTTTTTTTTTTTTTTTCTTTTTTTTTTTTTTTTTTTTTTTTTTTTTTTTTATTTTTTTTTTTTTTTTTTTTTTTAATTAATTTCTTAAAAAGGGTTTTAATTTTGTATTTGCAGGAGCATTCTTTGAAGTCTGGGAGGCGCATTACACGTACAGTACAGTCCCGAATTTTTTCGTGATAGCTTCATGCGGCTTATAATATATGGTTAGATTCAATAATTCAATCACCGTGCGTCTCTGGGGCCAGTATTTCTTTCTCTTTATAATTAAGCGTAGCTTTTTCAGTTGGTGTCATTTGAAGCCAGGACTTGGAAGTAAATGCTATGGGTTTGTCACCTTAAAGGCATGTTACACCTAAGTCGACCTTTAATCTGACAGGTTTCTTGGCGTCAAAGAAGGCTAGCACAGAGGTTTGCGTTATCAAGGTTTTAACTTTTTTGAATGCATCTCTTTGTGCACAGTTCAATACATCGTAACAAGGTCTTTTTCTTCAAAAGGTCCCATAAGAGACTAGTTTGGGGCAAACTTTTTGAGGTAAGTAACCATGCCAAAAATGTCTACCTCAGATCAGGGAATAAGGTCCATCCTCAGATCGAGTTTCAGGTGTTTTCATGGTTAAGACTGCGGTAACCTTCTCTGTGTCTGGCTGTAACCGGTCAGCACTAATGATGTGTCCAAAATATTTGACCTGATTTGCACCATCGACGCATTTATCGGGAATGAACTGGTGCCATTTTCGAGTGCGTATTATGGAATGTTTAACATTCCTGTCATGCATTTCTTTTGTAGTTCCGTATACAAGAAAGTCATCAACTATGGTCGCGAACGCCCAAAGAATTCGTCCATCTTTTGCTGAAAGGTGTCCTGAGCACAACGTATACCAAAGGCTAGAAGGAGGAACCGGTACCTGCCAAAGATGTGTTGAAAGTTGTCAGATAGGATGAGCTTGACAGCCCAATAATCTTTTGCTGCGCCAAGGACATAGAAATACCGTAAACGCAGCCTCTTCACCGCATCTAAGGACGACGTCGTTGAGGTGGAAGCAAACTTTTTTCTCTAGTCTATCTTACTGTTTTGTACCAATTGAAACTTGACGATATTTCTGATTCAGATCTATACTTTACTTGGCGCTATTTATGTACATAACGTTACCATGACGTCGCAAACATGACCATGTCTCACTCATATTACGTCTGTTGTACGGAGGCAAATCGTGTCTTATACTTACTGTACTGGGATCATTTGTCTCAATTACTTCGCGTTTATGCTGTGCAAAAGGAGACTGTAACCGTGAATAAAAAATTTATTTTCTGAATTTATTAACAAAAAATAGCTTGGGTTTCTCTCTTAGCTATGATATGTTTGCTTTTCGTATACTGAAATTCTTCTCTCAACCTGTCTGGTCCTATTGCGAAGGGGGGGAGGGGGAGGGGGGGGGATACAATAGGAGTGGGCATTCGATACGTATGTCACAAGGCCCGGGAAATAAACTTATACCTTTAGACAGTTCTTTATATTAGAACTATACACGCACATTTTAAATATGTATCAGACCTTAGACTACTGTGCCTGTCACACTGTCCCGAAATTGCCACCAGATGGACACTCGTTTAAAGGAATTTTTCAAAATCGGCTCTAATCGTAAAAACATCGGGCCATTCAGGACATCTCAAGCCATCGTATCACAGCCGGTGGAGTTTCTCAGGCTCCGGCAGCAACTTCGTGAGCGGTGGCAAAATCTTTGGCTTGCCAAAAAATTGCCGAAGGACCTTGCGAAGGTTCATTTTCGTGTTGAATTCGTGTGTTCATTTTGCCCTTCATAAGGCCATCGTGAGGGCATCTTGTCAAATCGTGTCATCTTCGTCTTAACTTCGTGTGATCATCGGTGCCATCGGGCATACTTTCGTGTAGCCATCGTGTGTCCTACGGGTAAAACTACTAAATGAAAATTCACACCTTCGTGTTGCCTTCGTGTGTGGTTTTGGTACCATCGTAAGATCTTCTGTAGGCATCGTACTTGCTTCGGCTGTTGATTGAGGTGTTGACCAAGTTCGGGGCCATCTTCGCGTGAAATTCAAAATTCCTTATTCGTGTGGCCATCTCGTGTCAATGTCGGGACAGTGTGAAGCCTGCATAAGGGAAACTACTGAGTCGCCGCAATATAATTCAGTGTCTTATAGTTATTTCCCTTACTACGTAGTAAGTATTAAAAGTAGGGGCGTGAAAAAGTAGCACCAAGAAATATTGCTGAGTCCCGCCCCGAAATTTAGGTCACAAATACATAATATGATATATGATCAACACACTTGTTTAGTGAAAGTTGAAAGCAGATACATGCAATGCCCTTGGATTTCAGGTATTTTCTACGCCCAAGAGATAGGTCAGACCTAACAAATGTCATTTTCCACCATGAGCATTCCTGTCTCTTCGCTCCATTTTGTATATGTCTGTATGAAAAAGATTACAATAGAAAATTTCGGCAATTTTGGTTTCAGCGTCAGTTGGCAGATGTACTATCTTATCGTCTAGGACTTGTTTGAAGTCATCAAACTTGTAGCGTATTCTGTTGATATTTAAGTCACTTATAATTGGTTTGAGTTTATTTCCATTTTTTAACTTTCGCAATTCATCAAAAATGTCACGGTTTCAGTTACTATGTGTTGATAATGTGTATTAATTTCACTGCATATGATTGTAAAACCAGTCCTCCTCCGGATCTGACTGCGGACAGTAACCGCCATCCAGGTGTTGTCCGTCACATGTACTGTCCTTTTGAATAAAGAACGAATCAGTGGAATTGAAAACTGGTGCCCATTTTTCCCGGCATTTCGGGCAGAACCATGGTTCGTCAGAATCAACGAACTGTGCATACATGCTCGGTGAGATGTTGACACATTTAATGTGGCTTCATTTCTCACATGCGTCGCATGATACAGCTTTATGTGTTTTGCAACAGCCCTACCCATGCTACCGCAAGAAAGCGTTTTTATAATAGTTGCAGGGAGTTACGATCTGACCCATCGCGCTGCTCTGCGCTGAACCATGGTTGTCGGACCAATTTCTCTTTTGCATGGGATGTTTCTCTTGATGAAATTAAGGATTCGAGTTGCTTTGGCGGTAACCAAATTAATATGCTTGTTCCAGTTTAGGCCTGAGAATATTGTAACCTCTTAATATTTGGCGCCAGTAACAGTTTCAAGAGTTAGGCTCAAGGTTTCTTACATAATATTTGTTTTGACTTTATAATAGATCTGTATACATGCACAGACGTGTAAAATACTGTTTTTAAAATGCCTCTGATAGATCGGCAATATATTCATGAAGAACTAAAAGGTATCACTGACATGCATCTTGAGGTCGGGTCAGCTTATTTAGCTCACATGAGCACCCTGTGTTCAAAGTCAGCTATTGTGATCGCGTGATGTTCATCGTTCGCCAAGTGTGCGAGTGTCAACAATTTCTTCAAACTATATCTCAGTCATCATTAACCGCGTGACAGAAGTTGATGAAATTTGGCAGTCATGTTCCTCTATCAACGGTGTTGAAGAAAGAATTATATTCCATGTAGAACGCAGGTTGCTAGGGCAACGGAAAGGGAGAAACATTAACAAATCTTCTCAAGACCAGAAGGCCCGGAGCTTCTACATTTGGCTTGTAGCATTGTCTAGTGGACATCTTTCAAGTTTGTTCAGATCATGACCCTCGGGTAAAAATTGTCCCGTAATGGAGGTCTCTTGATTTTACATGTTACTATAGGAGAACTTTAAAAATCGTCTTTGTTGAAACCATAAGGCCTACAGCTTAGATGTTTGGTATGTAGCTTTGCCTAGTGGATCTCTGCTAAAATTTTCCAAATCATGACCCCGGGTCGAAATTGACCTCGCCCTAGGTTCTCTTTATTGAACATCGAGATATATAGGAAAATCTTTTAAACTCTTGTCTTGTATCATAATGTCCAGAGCTTAGATATACTGGCTTGTACTAGCATAACCTAGTGGTCCTGTACACAGATTGTTCAAATCATACCTCTTGGGTCCAAGTTGGCCCTGCCCCGAAGACACTTGACCTACTTTCTTTTTTTTTTAAAGCTACAATGATCTATATGGATAGTTTTGCATAGACATTGCTCGACCATGACTTACTGTTTTTGAAGCTATATCAATGAGCTTTGGACCATGAATTGTTTTACATGCATATTTTAACTTCGACATTGGCTAACCTTGACCTACTGACATATTTTTGAAGCTACTGCAATGAAATTTGAACCATATGTAGTTTTGAAAGCAGTTTTCATTGCTGACCTTGACTTTTGGCCTAAGGTTTGTTTTTCAAGCAAGAGAGATGAAAATTTGACTATTTGTGCAGTTTTGCATACTAATTTCCACAACTCTTATGATTAGGACCTTTTGACATGCTTTCTTCTTTTAAAGTGCAGTGATACTCATGTGAGCAATATACGGCCATTGATATAAACCGTTAGTCAAATATCACATATTGTGACACATGTTTGGTCTAGCAGAAAACTGCTTACCCTCCCAAATACCAGTAGAGGAATAGTGAACATTAAGCTGCGTAAGTCTTCTCAAGTTTAAAACAATAAAAATTGATGTGGGTTGGCTTTGTGGGAAGGTTCTGAACTAATTTTAAAGGAACGCTTGGACTTTTATGGAAGACACTTATATGGTTTAGAGCATAATTATTGCCTTATTGATAGACACCAGTGGATATTCCATGCTCATTTGTTTTATGGAGAAATTCAAGCATAAACAAGCGAAATCCCAGTTTTTTATAATGTGTATATATTATGCTTGTTCGTCGGTCTTGGGTGAGTTTTTATTTGATTTTATTTGTTTCAGAACTGGAGTTAACATTGATTACTTGATATTTTGTATAAATATGTTTACATGGGTTTACTAAAAGAAAACATATAGCATTAATACCTCTTTATTACAGTAATACTTGAATGTGCATGTATAAAAAACTTGGAATAAAATACACATCATTACTACATTATTAGAAAAAAGCTTTAACACACAAAGCATAAATTATACAGTCAAAAAATGGATTTCATCCAAATAATATAAAATGCACAATGAAAACAAAAATTTACCCATAGTTTCAATTAATTAACCTCTTTAATAGATAACTGTGAAGCATTTAGCAGGTAAATTGCACAACGTTAATAGTTTACTATTCCTTTGAAATACACTTCTCTTTATTGAAACCTGTCCATTTAAATGAGTTCTCTCTTAATTTTGAAATTGGTTCTCTCCCTTGGTTTTTTATATGGGTTCTCTCCCTTGATCTTGTAATACTATGTCATGTGAAGAATTTGTAATGCAGTCCAAACAAGGATTACGGCAAAAATTAACTGACTGTGAAATATACCTGTGTGGGTGCACAATGTAGATTATAATATGCTCTTAATTCAATAAAGCACAATTTAGCCTGATGAAGCCAATGGAAGAGGATGACAAATTCGGTAACCCTTCAAACGGGCATAAAAGCAAAAGAGGGCAAACTTTGCCCTCAGTCGCTCATTTGAGCAAGCTAGATTTCAAGCAGTCAATATTGTGATTTATATGGCAAAATACTGTGTACCATAGGACTGTAATATTGTAGTACTGAACATTACTGTAGTATTCTATAGCACTATAGTACTCTACAGAACTTAAATACTCTTAATGGGCTATAGAGTACTACAGTAATATAAGTACTGTATATCAATGTATATTACAGTAATACTCTAATCCAACTACTTCCTGTTAATAAAAGGGGTCACTGTAAGGATACAAAAGAACAATTTTGGCGACTTGACAATCATTGGTTTATGCGAGGCTGTCATTTAAAGATTCTTCTATTTCAGTAACACTGAAACCTATGTGCAATGGACAGGAACCAATTCTTGATTTCTTGAAGAAGTCAATGTATAGATGCTACAGAACAAGTTTGGTGACGTTACTCTTGGTTCATAAGAAGAAGCCATTTAAAGCATTTTTCTATTTTTAGTAATAACATCCCCTGTATGCAGTGGACCTGAACCATTTCCCATTTTCTGAAAGAGGTCCATGCTAGGATGCTACAGTCAAATTTTGGCGACTTCGACTAGTGACTTGTAATAGAGTTTATACATGGAAAACAGTCCCACCTCACTGGGGGTCTCATTTTTATGACTTGTCTTCAAATTAGTACTTTTGGTAGAGAGTCATCAGGTGATCATTTGTACTAGGTGAGCTAAAAAAGGTATCATAGCCTGTAAAAACCAAAGCCTAATTACATACAAGTACAAGGTATTGAAGTTCCTTTACCAGGCAAACGTTCTCAAATAATCAATCTGAACTGAATGC
>JAFMSR010001439.1:0-28005 GCA_022818135.1 Saxidomus purpurata | reverse complement strand
AATGATCTTTATTCAATATTAAATTCTTGTTGGAAAATCGCCTTCTATCAGTTGTTCCATTTAACAACTGTCGTCTATGGTCCTCTATCGTCCCATGTTAGAGTCTCATGAGACTCGCCTTGTACAAGATGTTCCTTGAAATGACAGCTTAAGATCTTTATGTCCACTAGCATCACATATTACAGTTAATTAGAATGGCATTGTACCAGATGTTCCTAAGATCTTGTTCAATCTGTCAGAATTTCTTGGAACATCTGGTAAAAGGCGATTCAATAAACATCTTGTAGAAGCCGATTCTCACGGGTCTGTAATATGGACGATAGTAATTCTTACTCAATGTCTTTTTGCAATCTCAAATCCTAGTTGAAATTACCTCATATCAGTTTTCTGTTCAATTTGACAAGAGTCAAGGACTTTCTGTCATCCAATATTACAGTCTCATTAAGGAATCGCCTTCTATCAGTTGTTCCATTTAACAACTGTCGTCTATGGTCCTCTATCATCCCATGTTAGAGTCTCATGAGACTCGTCTTGTACAAGATGTTCCTTGAAATGACACCTTATGATCTTTATTCAATATTAAATTCTTGTTGGAAAATCGCCTTCTATCAGTTGTTCCATTTAACAACTGTCGTCTATGGTCCTCTATCATCCCATGTTAGAGTCTCATGAGACTCGCCTTGTACAAGATGTTCCTTGAAATGACACCTTATAATCTTTATTCAATATTAAATTCTTGTTGGGAAATCGCCATTTATCAGTTGTTCTATTTAACAACTGTCGTCTATGGTCCTCTATCTTCCCATATGTTTTAGTCTCATTAGAATCGCTTTGTGCCGGATGTTACTTGAAAAGTTACCTTAAGATCTTTATTCAATCATAAATTCTTGTTGGAAATGGCATTCTAACAGTTGTTCTATTTAACAGGAGTCTAGGATCCTCTATCATATCATATTACAGTCTAACCAGAATCGCCCTCTACTGGATGTTCCTTGAAATCAAAATCTTTAACCAATCTTAAATTCTAGTTGGAATAACCTCCTTTCAGCTGTTCCCTTTATCAAAAAGGATTCGTATGAGACTATAACATATGGGATGGTAGAGGACCATAGACGACAGTTGTAATCAAAAGAAATCGAGTCAAAATTACTTGGAACATCTGGTAAAAGGCGATTCAGTTAACATCTTGTAGAAGCCGATTCTCACGAGTCTGTAATATGGACGATAGTAATTCTTACTCAATGTCTTTTTGCAATCTCAAATCCTAGTTGGAATTACCTCATATCAGTTTTCTGTTCAATTTAATAAGAGTCAGGGACCTGTCATCCCATATTACAGTCTAACCAGAATCGCCCTTATTGGATGTTCCTTGATATCAAAATCTTTAACCAATCTTAAATTCTAGTTGGAATAACCTCCCATCAGTTATTCCCTTTATCAAATGTTCCTTGAAATTATAGCCAAAGATCTTTATTTAATCTGATTTTTTTTGTAAGAATCACCTCCTATCAGTTGTTCCATTTAACTAGTGTCTAGTTTCCTCTATTATCCCTATTACTGTTTCATTAGAATGACCTTCTACCAGATGTTCCTTGAAATGACAATCAAGGATCTTTATTCAATTTGTGTAGGAATCACTTATCAGTTGTTTCACAAGTGTCTAAGATCCTTGAAATACCTTTAAAGGTGGTTAAGTTATGGATTCTTTAGAAAATTTACCATGTGATCATTTACACTTATTTGTGTTCATCAAGTTCTTAAAGTGGAATTATGCGCATTTTTTCAAGTAAAAATCCAGCTGAAATAGGTGTGTGTAAAAAGGGTAGAGGAAATAATAGCTTTTAGCCCAAAACACCAAACTCTTCCTGCTACCAGTACAAAATAATAACTTTCCAAATATCACTTTATATTTGCGCCTCCAAGCCTTGGCAGTTTATTTGTGTTTTACGGAGCAAGGAATTGAACAAAAACGGTGTGGATTGAACATGTGTGGCATGAGTCCATGCCAGACGGATTTATTTAAACTAAAACTAAAACTTATATGTATGTACATGACTAGAGAACGAAAACAGAAAGTTGGACGGCACAGCATCCAGTTGGACGGCACAGCGTCCTATGTATGTACATGACTAAAGAAAGAAAACAGAAAGTTGGACGGCACAGCGTCCAAATTTTAAACCAAAGCGAAAATAATTTTAGATTGAAAATAGAAAAAATTTCAGTTAAAAAAGGTATTTAAAAATAGAGTCAGGTAACACTGCGAGCCGGCTGCCTAACCCACTCCAGTATTATAAATTTTTTGTTACCCCCATTCATCTTTTTTAATGAGGGGGAGGGGGAGGTAGAGGAAAACCAAGGCTGCAAACAGAAAAGGCATTCCATTCGCCCCCAGACTCTGTAGAAAAACTTAACAGACTAAGAGAAAGTTTCGGAATACAATGTATAAATAAGATTAAGAAAAGGCAACTTGATATTAACACATATACAAAAACAGATGGTGTAGGTATATTATGCAAAAGTGATAACATTGAAAAATAGAAAGCATAAAGTATAAAAACATATTGGTGTATAAGCAAATGTAAAACAAGAATGTATGTAACACACTAGGAGGGTGGTGGGGCGGAAGTGGAAAAAGAAGATTTGACACTTAGAAATCTTTAACAAACTTGACAATTTGTTGTGGTCTCCAAACGAGGCTTATCATGTAACCCGAAAGACACTTTAAGTATCAACAAGAATTAAAATACCCAAAGTAACCCCATGTAATACCACACACACCCTCTAGCGAAAGTATCAAAATGTATTAATGCATTTACAAAATTGAATATACAATTACAAAGGGATCCTTAACCTCAAAATCTATAAAAGTAGATCGTCCTATGTCCACTGATGCACAGATTGTTATACTTCAAGCAACAAGTATAAATGCTCTGTTTAAAATGTTGCAAGTACTATTGTAGTGAGAAAGTAAAACTGTCCCTAGATTCTTATCCTCTGTAAAAATGTGAGTTCTCATTTTTATAGTGAGACAGCCCGAGATTCTTTTCCTCTGTTTAAAATATTGCAAGTTCTCATTTTTAAAGTGAGAAAGCCCTAGATTCTTTTCCTGTTTAAAATATTGCAAGTTCTCCTTTTTATAGGGAAAAAGCCCTAGATTCTTTTCCTCCATTTAAAATATTTCAAGTTCTCCTTTTTATAGGGAAAAAGCCCTAGATTCTTTTCCTCTGATTAAAATACTGCAAGTTCTCCTTTTTATAGGGAAAAAGCCCTAGATTCTTTTCCTCAGATTAAAATACTGCAAGTTCTCCTTTTTATAGGGAAAAAGCCCTAGATTCTTTTCCTCAGATTAAAATATTGCAAGTCCTCATTTTTATAGTGAGAAAGCAGACTTTTTCTATAGTCTTATCCTCAAGCAAAGTATTCACTTTTATTTTATACCTTTATAAATTTCATTTAGATATGAACAGGCTGACAAAAAAAAAACCACCATATTTCATCCTTCCTACGTATTCCACTCTTCCATATTACTTTCATAACAAGAGGGCCAAGATGGCCCTATATCGCTCACCTTGGTACAAGTCCACTTGCCTGGTGGAAGATCACTAGATAATGTTATATACCAAATAAGTTTTCCTATATACCCCTTTGTAAAACAAATGATCCCCACCCCCGGGCAAGGTCAATTTTGACCCCAGGGGCATAATTTGAACAAACTTTAAAGAGGTCTACTAGGCAATGCTACATGCCAAATATCTAAGCTCTAGGCCTTGTGGTTTCAGAGAAGAAGATTTTTAAAGTTTTTACTATATAAGCCTATGTAAAACTAAGTGACCCCCGGTGCGGGGTCAATTTTGATCCGGGGGTCATAATTTGAACAACATTGGTAGAGGTCCACTAGCCAATGCTACATGCCAAATATCTAAGCTCTAGGCCTTGTGGTTTAAGAGAAGAAGATTTTTAAAGTTTTTACTATATAAGCCTATGTAAAACTAAGTGACCCCCGGTGCGGGGTCAATTTTGATCCGGGGCTCATAATTTGAACAATCTTGGTAGAGGTCCACTAGCCAATGCTACATGCCAAATATCTAAGCTCTAGGCCTTGTGGTTTCAGAGAAGAAGATTTTTTAAGTTTTTCCGATATATTCCTATGCATAACTAAGGGCCCACCCGCGCGGGGTCAATTTTGACCCGGGGGTCATAATTTGAACAATCTTGGTAGAGGTCCATTAGACAATGCTACATGCCAAATATCTAAGCTCTAGGCCTTGTGGTTTCAGAGAAGAAGATTTTTAAAGTTTTTCCTATTTTTTGCCATAACAACCAGAGTTCTGCATGGAATGGAATTCTTTGAACAATTTTGGTAGAGCTTCATGCAAGGAACATTCCTGCATAGTTTTATCAACATTGGCCTAGAGGTTTCAGAGGAGATGTCATTTGAATCAAAATGTTGACGGACGACGGACAATCATCGATCAGAAAAGCTCACCCTGGCATAGCCAGGTGAGCTAAAAATGCATGACCTGACCCAGTTCTATGAAAAAAACACACATAAGAACTTCATTTAAGTTCCATTTTGAAATCCATTAATATTGAACATTTCAAAGCAAGAAACAATCTGACAAAATCAACTTAAGCAGAATACAAACTCCCAGATCAAGCTACTGTTATAATAACCCTTAGACACTGAACATTGTCATTATACTGGTTACTCCTATCAGCCCTTTGATCCGATTTGCAGAAATACTTGGAAAATCAATGTTAACCTTAATTTCAAAACATCTGTGCAAATCTATAGATAATTTTACTGCCTTTTACACTAACTTTTTTCATCACTGTACTACATGTACACTTAACAGGTTTAGAAATGCCAAGATTTCCCCTGTTCAACATTTTTATTTGAATGACACTATTGTTTTTATTTCTATTCAAGTCATTCTTTGCGATGAATTATTTAAAACTTTTACAATAATTCAATTGTATATTGTTTTTGTTGTGTATGAAATGTTAATAAATTTGAAACACGGTAAAAATGCTAAAATAAATATTTTGCCACTTTTGCATTTCTAAACCTGTTGAGTGTATAGAGTTCTCTCTACAGTAAAATTTAAGTTTCTTGCAAGTCTTTTGAATGCTTTTTTAGCAATTTAGCAAACATTGTTTTGTTGTTCTTGCTTTCTGTTTCCATTAATCTTGCTTCTGCCTCTTTGTAAGTGATCATGCAGTGCTGAAAGAAATGTATTAAATGATGAAATTAATTATTAAATATCCATATAAGTTATGGAAAAATATCAATCACTTAATACATAATTCTCCACTATAAAATACAATAGCTTGTAACACATGCCTTAAATAATGGGTGTCTTTGAAGACATAAAGACTTATTTCACATATGAAAAGCTTGTTTATGCCATTAATAAACAAATTGTGTCAATGAAATAAAGAAGTTAATAGATACAAAAAGTCTGGTAAAGCAATGCACATAACCTACATATTTTCAAACATTGTGTGTGGTTTATAATAGCTGCAACATGACAAAACCAACATAGTGGGCTTGCAACCAGCTTGATTAAAACAAGCCTTCACATCCGCATAATATAAGGATCCATATTGTTTGCTAACAGTTTCTCTAACTGCATAAGATTTGCTCTTACCTCTTGTAAAATAGCTATCATACCTTCTTTCTCTAACACTTTTGAAAGGTAACTTTCTGCCAAACTGCCAAATAAAATAGTATAACATTATTTTCAACCAAATAAGTCTTTTAAGACAAGGTACAGTATCTTTATGAATAAAATCTGTAAAAAGATCCCCATGGAAGCACAATTTACATTCAAATACATGTATAATAACAGTTAGATAGACTTGCACTGGCTGAGGCAGAATTTTATTGCACTTCCAAAGGATTGACTCAATAATACCAAAGTACCAGGAAATTAAACAACACTGAATCAAGTATGAATAGACTTTTTACAGCTGCTGCAAAACATTTTAAGATTGCTGTTGTATAGTTAATATAAACAGTCTAACGATCATTTTGTCATGTAATCCATAATTACAGTTTAGAAATCTTGAACCATACAGATTTCATATACATTTTGTATACAAGTAAATTCTTCAACATTTCAATAAAAATATAAAAGCAGTTCTCACTCAATATCTTCCTGAAATAATGTAGCCAACTCCATGTTGACCATGTTCTCAATTATTTTATGGGTACTGTAAATCTTTTTTGGTCTGAAATAAAACAGTCAAGGTTAATTACAATGCAATCTGTATCAAAGATGGGTGCTCCCTGATGGATTATCCATCAAGGGGGGGGGGGAAGGGGCTAAGCATTTATGGTTTATTAATTAAAGATCTACCATACAAACATAATTGAATAAAAATGCTAAGAAGAGTTACCTAACTGTGTGCTGCATGCCAGATTATTACAAACAAAAAGTGTCAAAGTTGAACAAGGTGCATTATGTCATAAACAACCAGAGTTCTGCATGGAATGGAATTCTTTGAACAATTTTGGTAGAGCTTCATGCAAGGAACATTCCTGCATAGTTTTATCAACATTGGCCTAGAGGTTTCAGAGATGTCATTTGAATCAAAATGTTGACAGCCGACGGACGACAGACGACGGACAATCATCGATCAGAAAAGCTCACCCTGGCATAGCCAGGTGAGCTAAAAATGAAAGTGTTTATACATGGTGAGTTATTTGCTATAGATTGATTTATCTATTACTGAGTTTCAGTAAAGGTATTTCGTTCGAAGAGCGTTCAGTTACAGATGAGTTAAGTTGCATCTGCATCCAGGCCACACCACGTGGAGGAGCTCTTTCATGGCCCACCTAGCATCCAAAATAAAAAAAATTAGTTGGTGTGCTTGAACACCCGGTGACGTCCAAAAACCTCCCTTCCCGACTGAAATTTTAATGATAGGAAATATGAAATTGAATAAAATTGTTCTGTATTTTTTGTTGTTTTTTTTAGAGCAGAAGAAAAATGGCTACTTAACCAATCAAAGGACTGAAAGTGCTGGAGGATCGATTGTCTCTGAACAACACAGTCTTCACACATACATATGTTAATATCAGGACAACATAGACTGTACACATACATGTGTGAATATCAGGACAACCCTTGCACGAGTAAAGTTATAAACTGGAGACACAACTGTCCACAAAGTTTGACCTTTCATCATTTGTGTAAACTTTACTTTTCAGATAGGAACCCATGTGCTTACATTATGTCATTCAGTGACTATGTTCAACTACCCTATGAAGTATTAAGCTGTGAATCGTAACTGAGAAATGGATTTTGACAAAACTGAACTGAAAATTTATGGTTTGAACAACTTTAAATGTCATTCAAAAGATATGGGATATGCCCATAAGGTTGATTGTATTGTGCAAATTAATTCGGATTTAACGTCGCACCCAACAGCTAAGGTCATATTGCAACTTCCTGCTTTCATGGAGGAGGAAGACCGTGGGTGCCAATTCCCTGTATCATAATTTGGGGGTCATTTAGAAACACCGAGGGTCATACCCTTTATTGTAAAAAATAAAAGGCATGACTATGTGTTAAAGAAGTTTTATTCAGTTTACTTCTGTAAAACTGCATGTGATACATCACAAAATGGTGGGTAATCAAAGGGTTGGCAAGACAACAGGTGTTTGTCTTTGGATGCTTTCCATTTTGTCACTGCATCTCAAAAGTCAAATTTGTCCACAAAGCGAATTTTTCATAAATGCTTTCAACCATAGACATTAAACTAATGCCCCGTCATGCCATACCTACTTGCCTAGACACTAAAACAAATGCCGTCCTTTCAAGATATCGCAATATAGTTATTAAAGATTATTTTCATGAAAGTGTCGCATTTGAGAATGTCTTCCCCGTGGATCCAAAATAATTCCAGTCTAAGCAGAATATGGCGGACAGAGTTTTTGTGATGTTCAGGCTTTAAAGCCACACTATCGCTCAGAAATGGTAAGATTTTTGCCGATAAAGAAGTCAAATCTATGTTTCCAGCCTATACCTTGATCTAAAATATACACGATGCTCGATTGAAACGGAAGAAAATGGTCTTGGATGTGAAAATATCAAGCGTGAAAGATTGACCCAATATCCCTTGACTGTTTACAAAACCCTATCATGTATATTCCGAAAATATCTTCGGCAGCTCTCCGGAGATTTTCCGTATGTTTCCGTCAGCCAATGAATAAATAGCACACATATTGATGACGTATAACAACACAAACAATATTTCTACATGCAGAATGTCATCGACGTCGGTTAGTATGATTATTTAGTTTTAATTAGTAATAAAACTTTGTCAGGTTTGTCCATGTGCATAAATCGCTGGCTATTACGTAGTTTTGTCTTATCATTGTATATTTTAATAAGTAATAGCATGAAAAATAGATAGATAAGCAAATTTCATTTACTACGTAGTACATGTACATTTCGACTTTTTCAACTTTCACTTTACTGTACGCTTTTCCAATCAATATACTTTCCTTGTCTCTTGGTGAAGCGAGATAATGGTTTCATAGAAAGATGTGCATTTATATATTCAAGCTTCTTCTGCTATGTTTTATTGTGGTTTTCATCATTTGAATAAATTTTCTGTGTGGGATCATTGTGTAAAAACAATCTGGTAAGCATTTCACTACATTTGTAGTTTAAATATAGGTAGTTAAAATGGCAACTCCTCACTGATGTTGCCCATTAGTTCCAAAATAACACAGAAGGGTTTTTTGGGTAGCTATCCCAGTCCCAAATTGTGAGGTGGTGTAGAGGAAGTCTGGTTAATTTGATGTTCAACAGTTCAAGCCAAGCCAGGAGGATAGTTTTTGGATTGAGGCTCTCAGACAAACATTAAAAAGATCAGATCCGAAAAACTGTTGAAACCGATGATCAATTGATTAAGATACTAAAAACTTTGTGTATTTTAGATTGTGATTTAGCTAAGTACATGTACCTGACTGAACTGAAAAAGAATAAGGGATGCTAGTATAGATGGTTTTGCATATTTTTTTTTTTAAATATTGCTTGAAAAATTGTTGACTATGTAAAAAAAATTGCACTTTAGTCCCATGAAGATTGGTTGACATCATTTTGCTGTGCTTTTAAAAAGAAGTTGTAAAATAGTGAGAAAAATGCCTTTTTAGACTTCATCAACTTCAAGCCTACCCGACACGGGTCCAGCCAGTACAAGAGGAAGGGGTTTAAGAGGAAGGGGAAGAACTGCGAGTCAGATATCGGGTAGAGGTCGGGGACGTGGTAAAGGACGAGCAAGGGGCAGAGGACGTGGGAAGTCAAGCACGAGGGGAGACAATAGGGCAGACGAAGCTCTTCATATTCTTGAGACGAGAAAAGAAAGATTCAGGGTATATAGCCTTTATATATGATAAAATGAAAATCACTGCTGCGTATATATGAAGATAAACATCTTGGACTGTAGCGTATTTTTCCAGTGTTACATAAACTGTAATCCTTCCTTTTCAACCACCTTAGAAAGCAACAACCAGACATATGCAACCACTTTATATTCCTCCCTTGCAATTTGGGAAATTCACAGGTTTGTGAAAGAATTAGTTTGCAACTTAAAAAATTTCTTTGTGAGAAGAATCTGCACTCAGACTGTAACTTAAATGTGTCTCTTGATTTGATATGAAGGGGACATGTTCTTGATGAGACAAGGACAGTTTATATATTAACATACAAATATGCTAATGCATTTAATTCGTGTAAAATAGGAGTACTTAAAATTTGGGTATGGAGCAGATAAAGAAACTTGAAAGGGATTTTGTGTATGATAATTTAGCTAGTCACTTTCTTAGCAGCTTGTCTAAGTGTTTGAGCTTCTAAACAAACTAAAACTGCAGTAAATGAAAATGTGTGTGTTGCCAAGGCTTATACAGAATTGTATTTTTGAACTTGAAGGGTGCTTTGAATGACATGCCAGTAGAAAGGATGCGGGAGTTGCTGGTTGCAGCAATGGAACAGAACCCAGCACTAATGTTGGATATCTTCGAACCACCATCAGTGCATCCAGGTGGGTTTCATCCAGCAGAAGACTCAGAGACACCAGAGTGGTGTGTATGTTCCCATTGCAGGGAAATGCCTACCCAGACAGAGAAACTTTGCTGCGGAAAGACAGTGGAGCACTGTGTAGCATTAATGCCAGTAAGTATTGGATTCTTTGTGTTTTACAAATTGTTCCATCAGAACTACAGCCTGGTATGGGTTTCCTTTCAAAGAATCTCCTTTACCAGTACAATCCAAAATGATTACAGAATCAGTTTTGATGCATTGCTACTTACTTTGTTCACAATCAATGTAGATTACTTTATTTAAAGTTATTTCAGCTTGATAATGATTGTGAAGAAAGTTGGAAGCTAATTGAGTATTTCTATAGTCTTATTTCTGGAAATACCAGTACTGGTGTCATGCCAGGAGGAACTGTTGTGACCCTGGCGGGACTCAAACCTGTCACCTTCAGGCAAGTGGTGTATCTAATCATTGTCTCTGGGAATAACCAATACTAGAAACCTATCATCATTAAGACTCTTCCAAATTTCTCAGACAAAGGTACATGTTTGATAGCATAGCTCAAACCCATAATCTGCTATGAAATGTTACATTTATTGCAAGTCAGTAATAGTACCTGCTCAACCAGGGACAGGGCTAGCTCTGGCATTAGCGGCTGCCAATATTAGCTACAAAAAAGTTATATTGGCTGAAAAGAAATCAAATTGGCTACAACTTTTAAAGAAAGGAGATGTTTAATGTTCTATGCCAATAACAGTGAATAACTAGTGTCACATGGAAAAAATGGCTCAAATAAACAATGAGCCAGTGCTAGCCCTGCAGGGAGGTGTTTTTTTAAAATACTCAGTGAGTGTAACTCTTCTCATGTACTTTGCATATTATGTTTCCTTTAGAAAAGATGCCAAACTACTGTCTATATAAGTGAAGGTGCACTTAATCTAGTGGATTTATGAATCACTTTTAGAGGCATTTCTACCATGTATTGGACATTGCATCATAACTACATTTTATAATGTATACATGTATATCATTGGCACTAGTGTAGTTGTTCAAACTTTGTAACAAATCTGGGATTGTTTCAGATTAGTTGGTGCCATGACTACCTCCCCTAAAAGTACCATATGAACATGTACAGCATAACTTATAAACCAAGACCTCAAAACATGTTAGTGGTCTATGTTTAGAGGTGTTTTCACTATACATATGCAAAATTTTCTCCGTGCTGAAGCTGGTTTGTAATTACATGAATTTCTGTATAAGAGATGGTCTTTATACAGGTTTGACTGTAGTTATATTAATTGTTAATCAATATATATCCAATTCAATAATCTTGAGTAAAAATACAGTGTAACTGAGACTTCTATATTTATTTACTTTCAGGACTTCAGAGTTCTAATACTCGATGAAGCTGTTCTGGCACTACAGCGCCTCTACAGGAGAGATATTTTGGTATTAGATGATGAAGAGGATTTGAGAAAAGCCAACAGGCATGCTGCCTACAGGCAGTTTGTGCTGTGGCAGCATGGACGACTTAGTGTAGGGGACAGGAGGGTGATTCCCTCATGCTGTGTATGGAGGATAAGGGACAAGTATCCAGACGCCTTTGGCCAGTATACTGGCTTCATTCCATCAAGGCTAGTTTAGATTGGGAAAAAATGTGATTACATTTGAAGCATAATTATCTAATTTCCTAGTAAATGGCACTGTACATCATGCACATATAACAATGACCACTTGGAAGTATTAAATTAAACTTTGCTGTAGTATTAGGGATATCGAAAATTAAATTTGATAACTTGACTTATATCTTGCTAGTTTTGACCCTTGTTTATACAAATCCTTGGTGTTTTGTTTTTTTCGTACTAAGTTTGTTTCATTGGCAAGCAGTGAAAAAAGTTGATTGCGCTGTCCTACTGAAAGCTCTTTTTTCTATATCTCACCTCAAGACGAAGTGCTCAACGTGAGCTTTAGTGAAAGTTTGGTGTCCGTTGTCCTTTCTATATGCAATAGAGACTACATTTGCACTGGATTTTAATTAAACATGGTTCAGTTAACTGAATTGATGAAATCTAGGTCAAGGGTTTGGGTAAAAGCTAGGTCATAGAGTCAAATCATAGGAACACCTTGTTTATGCAATACAGGTTTCATTTTTCTATGGTCAGTTTGATTTCTTTATGGAATTTAGATAGTTTAACTAGGCTTCATTGGAGCTCAAAATCTAGGTCTCCTCTTTACTACGTGTATGCCATACAGGTAACATTTACAACCCAATCATTGTGAAAATAAGTCTGAATGTTTTTTGTGGACCACATTGGATAAAGAACTAGGTCACCAAGTCAATTGCCAGGAGTAACTTTTTGTTATTATGAAGTCACATTTCATAGCCAATAATTCTAATAATTTGTCAGGTTTGTCTTGTCAAGATTAACAGAATGTCTGTGTTTTTTACTAATTCAGGAACAAAGTGGTCAAATATGGTAACTAGCAGGTCTCGGGTTAGCTATATGGAGCCACCTTTCACCTCTTGGTTGAAATTTTTATCTGGAGTACAACTCTTAGTTGTGAAAGGAATCATTCAAACTGCAATGCTTGTTTTTTTTGTAATGTGGATTTAGAATCAGTAGGTCTTTTCTGAAAGTTATGTCAAAACAATGATGCAACGAATATTGAAGATGTTTTTTATTATTTACTATTCACTATAATTGTCATACAAAACAACATAACAGCAAAGTAGATGCAAACAGTTTCTGTACAAATATACATTAACAGCTTCTTGGGTGTAATAAAATACTGGTAATTTTGATTTTAAAAAAAGCTTTATTAGATAAATTTAAGACTGGCATAGATTATATGATCTAATCAAAAGTACCTTCAAAATCATGTTTAGTGAAAAAGAACTGCAGGTCTGGTTTCGACACAAATATTAATTAAAACCCAAATTCTGAATCCTATTTTTAAATCCCTGTTTTTCATTTTGCATGTGTAAGTTCAGTGAAGAGCTGAAATCTTGTAAATACCTCTTTATTGCCTACCTTACTATAAAAAAACTGGTTACATAATAGCGAAAGTATATATATCTTTTCGGCCTAGTCATGTAAATTTTTAACTTCATACTAGGTTTGCCAGTATCCATATTTCCATATGTGGCTACCTTACATGTACATGTACTACACTCCTTTGTCATTATTTACTGACTGTAAAAATACAAATACAGAAAACGTTTCTCAACAATTGTAGACCTGTCTTCATCCACAACTTTTAAGGCTTATTGACAAAGTTATCTCGCTATATAGAACTCAAGCTGTCTTCGTTGTGTCAAAAAAAATTAAAATGTGTATGAAAAATTCTCTTATTTTAGATTTTTTGCAACTTCGAAGATCTTATCTGAGCAAGAGGCTAGCATACTGAATCCATAGTTCTTTCAATTACATAGAACAATAAAGTTCTTTCAAATATCCCATCTTCATTACAAAACAATGTTTTAGCAAATTTTTGTAGCAACCTATTCCTTTACATACTACCAAAGTTATTTGCACCATTGTGAACTAATATTGTGAACTGTAATTCAAAACCTTATCAACGTGTAATGACAGCATAATTAACAAAATGACCCAGGAAGTATATTCATAGTGTAAAAAGCACTACAATACTATACACAGCAGGTAAAACTATTGTGGTAGGACTGTTAAATTATTCCTTCATAGATGTAACCTTTGATAATGAGTTGCCTTTTTTATTTGGCATAGGTTTATTTCATTTGTAATTGAGCAACATCCAATTACACCATAGTATGCTGTGCACTAAAGGAGTATATTGGCCCACATATCTTGAACGTCCCTCACGCCAAAACCCTTGGGTCAATATCTGCACTAGGTGCACCAATAATCTCTTTGTTTTTAACGTCTTTTAATGCTTAGATTACTATTTCTTAAATATTTATGCTAGAACATTAAAGTCCAAGGATCACTGTGAATTTACTGATATTAATACATGAATTATGATAGGAAAATGATAGAACTATTTTGGTTCACTCTATAACAATGTTGACATATATCTTTCATTCATACATTGTATTCAATTTGTGTCTTCAAGAAAAGGGTTGCAAGAAAGCCTTTCTTACTTTTGGCATTATCGTTGAGAAAATACTGCAATTATACATGTACTCATCTATTTAGAAAGTAAAATAAGGAATGCTTTTGTACAAATAAAGGTCGTAATTGTCAGATGTCTTTCCTGATAAATTAAGAGCTATTTGAACATGTGATCCTGGGGCTTTAATATTATTGATAAAACATGTTGATTTCAAATATTAAAGAATTTGAATGCAAATGAGATCTTGCGTTAGTGTGAATTTTTACGCCTTGTCCAAAACTGTTTTTCTAGTTAGAGAACCTCGAAAGTTTTTCCTTTACTAATTGTTCTGTGGCAGGAGGCTCACTCGGGGCCAAATGCAAAGCCAGCCTCCTGGGATCATCTGCTTCCAGCACTCTTTTCTTCATGCCAACTCCGTCATTAAGCCTCATTGTCAATGCTCTATGAGCAATGTCCTTTACATATGCATAATCTTTTTTCGCCTTCACTGGAAAAACAGACCATCTGCCACTCTTCTTTGAATAGTATCGGTGATATCTAAATGAGAAAATATTTATGTTATAAACTTTCCACTTCTCATTGGTCTCGAGAAGCATTATGAAACAACTTTATATATACATCTAATACATAATAATTTTAGCTTGATTGTGAATGAAGAGTGTAAGGTATCATATTATTTTCAAAAGTAAACTTCCTGGAAAAGCCAGTACTAGTGTCGTCTGAGGATGTATGGTCATGACCCAAGAGGGGCTTGAACCTGCAACATTTGGTACGAGTGGCAGACACCATAACATGTACAACATCGCTCCCCTTTGTCCACTTCTATACAAGCAAAAGCTTTCAGTTTTAAATCACATAACCAACTTTATAAAAATAGCATGTATGTATATACATTGTAGCATGTATAGTAGAAAGAATATCATACAGGGACAGTTTTGACTGATGTAATGAAGAATGTTGTTAACACAATGAGCGAGATATTTTCTGAGGCAGTTTCATAAATTCACTGGAAGCACCATGTATGTTTCTTGAAGCACAAATGGTAAACATGACTTTGTCACCACTCAGTTGGTATATATCTACTGATGAAGTCATTAGGCAAATTAGAGATCAGTTACTACTAAAGGATTCAATACAACAAAACCCAAATACACATACATTGTATTTCCCTGTTTATTCTTCTTCAATTGTCTTCCAGCATGGTGATTGTGGTCTAATGCAGCAAGTCGATTGCGAATTCTATATACGGGAGGTGTGTACGCAAACCTTTTTGCACAGTACATCAAGATGAGCTGGTGAAACACCTCCAGTTCAGCTGTACTTCTGAAAAACATTTTTTATTTTTTAGCTTATCTCACACAAAGTTCGCCTATACGATGATAGGCCACAAGTTATTGTCATGTAGCATCATGTAATAAACTTCATTGAATGGTGTTCAAATCACTCCTGGATCAGAACTCATCCTACCAGTGGTCACTTCATTTATGTTTATATCACAAAGGGTTTTTCTAAAATAGGAGGGCCAAGATGACTCTTTATAGCCCAACCAATACCTTCTTTTGACCCTAACTTTGACTGGCCAAGATGACTCTTTATAGCCCAACCAATACCTTCTTTTGACCCTAACTTTGACTATCAGTCAATAAACAGCACTTAAAGTCTGTCCAAGAGTGTTTATTTCCGCAGGCCTCACTGTTTATATAAGTATCAAAGTTCATTATACAACTATTGGTGGTGCAATGGCAAAGTGGTTAGCGCTCTTGACTACCAATCTGGAGGTGTCTGGCTTGAATCCCAGCCAGGGCACTGAAAATTGAAGAAACACTTGTCAGTGTTTCCTATCCATGTAGAAAAGAAACATGGGGACTATTCATGAAAGAGCTGGGGACTGGTACCCGTATTCGTTTGCATTTGTCTCTCTACAGATTGCAATGTATATACCTTGAATAAGAATGGTAGTACAAAAGCACATCTAACAAACAATCATTATACAACTTGATGAGGCAGGTAGGTCATCACTGTCATTTAAATATATAAGAAATAGAATGATATTCAATTGCAACTCTCGGACGAAGCTGACTGCTGGATTTCCTCCTTTTTAATTTAACGTGTACAATTTACCTGGTAATATTCCGTTTAATCAGCACTGCCATTCCAGCTTGAAAACACAGTTATCATGTAGGTAAAAATGACCTACAGCACATATAACTTTTTTTAGCAACAAGGAAAAATACAAGTACATGTATTGCATTAGTACCTGAAGTTTAGATAGTAAGGCACATTGTTCAGAAAGCGCTTGTCTAACATCACAGCAGCCAAAGCATGTAGGGAATGCTTATCTCTTTTGGGACACAACCATGGTTTTTCTCTGTCTTCATCCTCATCTATAGGGTCATGCAAACAATGATTTACCCCACTTCCATGTGACAAGGTCCATTGGTGTTGGTTTGTAATATGATGAAGCAAGCTTCTCCATATGCACTGAAATACAATATTATCGTTTTTGATTTTGGATGCAGCACTCTATGAAATAAGGGAACCATATTTTAAGCCGTAACACAATGCAAATGCACTTAGTCTTATAAAAGTTTAGAGACTGATAATAAGAACAGATACAATGTTAAGTGTAATACTGGTTATTGTTTGTAATATAAAATAAATGTAATATTTACCAAATTGTTTTTAAAGTTAGCGTGATACCTTCAAATTTGTAAATGGTTCACTCTAGCATGTACAAGTCATTATAGTCTTATTTGAAGCTATTGCAAATTTCCAATTGCTATTTCCAATAATAGAGTATAAATTCTCATTTTTTGTTTCAAATACTGCTAGATGACATTTTGTTGAATACCTGTCATATAAGTGATAGAACAGACAATACTTTGAAGAGTAAAAGGAAGTTTCACTAAAATAGCAATAATGATAACACTGACTACTCAGTTACCAGATAATTACTTGGTATGGCTGTTGAAATGATGTAGCAGGTGATTTTGATCAGTCAAACACACATACAAGTCTTTACTTATTGGTTTCCACACAAAATTGGTATATTCAATTAACGGTTAAAAAGATGGCACACAAATGAACATGTTTGGGAAAAACAGAAATGCGTCCCCATCCTCAGAAAGAAAAAGTTGTTACATACATAAGTGAAACAAGTTCTTGAATTAAAAGTTTTATAAATTTAAGGTTTAACTATTGTGTAATTACCAGAAATTCCTCGTAAGTGTTGGCTTTGCTGCATGTAAACCAAAAGTGGTTTATTATATCCCGCTGCCACTGAATGAGTATCTTGTTTTCTTTCTTTTGGGCTATCTACAAGTAGGAAAATGAAAGAAACATATAATGCAATAACAGCACAGTTGTTATTGTTTCAATAAACTAGAGGTACTTGTCACAAAATGACCCACAAATGGTGTCACCCTCTATGACCCCCAAATGGTGTCACACTATGACCTTGACCTACAAGGTGTGGACCAGATACTTGCACACACTACTTCATATCATTGCTCCTACATTTGTGCCAGGTTGAACAACAACTGTACTTCATAAGTAATGCTCTTGGAGGTGTCCTTCATTTTGTGGCCATCATGTGCTGAAATTTGTTTCAATTCATTTGAAAAATTTGGCATGAACCGCTCCAAATACATATCAGATTCTTAGCTGTACGACATGTAAATGAGACACGTTACTTGTACCTGAAACGTGTTCTCCACGTGCTCAAGAATTGTGCAATGTAATTCTAGAAATTAATCCATCAAATCATGTCAGTTACATGATTCAATTACTTGTAAACTTTAAACTGTAGTCCTTACTTTGGTAGGGTCATGAGTGTTGTACATGACACGTTGTCTTCATTGCTGAACATTTCAAATCCTTCCGTGCACAACACAGTTATATTTCATACAATTTTTGTTATAAAATAAGAGAATAATTATTTGTTTTCCTTATGACAAGATTTGTATTTTTTTCAGAAGCCATACCTTCATAATCTTTTTCCCCAAGTTCTTTGCAGCATGCCATATATCATGAGAGTGCTTCAGATCTGTATATTCCCTTTCTAAAGCAAACAGAAAAAAACAACATAAAAGCAGCTTCACTATGGGCAGTGCTGCTGTTTGCTGCTCAACCCCAAGGTTCTGGTTCAAGCCCCACTGTGGTCCTATTTCCACTGGGGACAAAAACTTTCCTCCTTATTACAATAAGACACTTGAAATGTAAAGATGTATACTAGATATTGACATTGTAAGCTGCAAGCTAAATAATAATTATATACTAAAAGACATTACTGTAAATATTAGCCATTTATTTTAATTACTATAGGGAAACATTTTCCAGGCATGACTTCCCAAAAGCCCAACAATCATTGGCTCAAATTGAGCATTTGTGTAAATAACTGGTAATGAATACATGCCCAAACAAAGGAACAAAATATAGATAACTTACTCATTGCTGCACCAATTCCAAGATGTGCATCTGTTACAACTTCCTTTACATTAATCCCTTTTCCCCTGGCTTCTTCCAGTGCAAACCTGAAACCAGCCTTCTCCATATTTACCGACTTCCTGTCTGTTGTTCTTTTGTCAAGAGTCTGAATTGACAAAATCTTCTTTGTGGACTCTTCCATCAATGTATATGAACAATACTGAGCACAGTGTCCTGGGGAGTCATTGCGTCCATCACCTATAACAAAAAGTTACATAAATTATACAACATAATTTTTTTTTAGGAAAACCGATATATCCTACTGAAAGGCGAACCGGTGTAATATTTTGCGCATGGACAATTTATTTATATAAAGTGGCCATTTGGATGTACAAAGGCCCATAACTATGCTATATCAAAAAAAGACTGCAACAGCAGTGTACATGCATTCCATTAGTATGCCATTATAAGCTGACAAAGGGTATCTGTCTAAGCATATATATTATATTCCAACTAGCTTTCAAGGAGATTTTGCCAGCAGCAAGAAACTGCTCCTGAAAATAACTTTTACAAATGTTGCAATAGAAACTAACCCACAAGTACCATCATACAACTCTGGAAGGAAAATTGTGATGGAAAGACAACGCCAAAAATTATCGACCCATCACCAGCAGAGAATGATAAGGAGTTACACAATCTTACGAGAAATTTTACAAACAATGCAAGATTTACTAGAAGTCAGTACTGTTATTGCATTAAGTCCACCAACACACATCTCACCAGACTGTCTTGGTGTATGATTTGGAGTACCAAACTGCAGTTAAGAGTTTATTGTTACATATTAAATGTAGCATCATACATTGCCATTGAGGAACACTGTCTAAGCTACTTATACCCCATACTTCAGTGCAAGCACAAGTTTGATATAATATCATAAGCAGTTTATACGCTTCTTTTAGGATTACTGGTATAACAATAGAAAATGTTTTACTGTCATGCCAAAATACCTTGCATACATATTTAGGTAAATAAGTTTGTGTAGCATACCTAGTACTACAAGTTCTGCATCACCAAATGACTCAATGACTTCATTCTGTTTCTCTGTCCAGTATTCATCTACCGTTGGAACCAAGTAACTGCGCTGGATTTTGTGGAATGTAGATGCAGAAATAAACTTCAGATTCAGGTGCTGGGCCCACATGATTAGTTTACCGATGTTATTTCCTGAGGTTAGAGTTGCTAAGGAAGTTAGGAAATCTACACTATGCACTCTCCTGTTTAATACTTGCTGGGCACACCAGCGATGAACAATATGGCCTGATCCGCATATCTGAAACACATTTGTTGTAATGAAAAAGAATGTCTCGAACAAAAATTGTTTCTGTAATAAGTACATGTAACAGCTAACATCTTGGTCTCTGTAGCGACAAGGCATTGTTCTGGTAGACTGGTTCTATTATCATTATGTTTTGCAATGAAAGAACCTGATGTCTGTTGTCAGCTTTTATAATTTGCAACATATGACTTATACAATATGATACATGTAGAGATATCGACTTATTTCAGTGCCTGTTTGTTCAATTATCAATAACGTAATAATTCCTAAGTGACAAACATAATGGCTACAGGCAAATGTAAAGGTTTCTTGAACCCAATCTCATGCTGAACAACAAATCAGACTGAAACAGTAATATGAAGGCAAGTTATACTACAATAATCATTTACAAAGTTGTGTTTCATAGCAATAATGAGAAGGTCTATTCTTCAGCTTATGCATCTTTATATAAACCTGACTTTGTAAATTGTGCTAAAAGAGACTTTTGTAAGCACTGGGCCAGATCTGCCTGATAACAGGTGCAAGTTCATCTGAATGCAAATTGCCTGGAAAGATCTACATTGATCATGGTATAACAGGCTCATTTCAGCCATTATTATAACTGTTAATTTTGAATAGAATAAATAAATTAGTATAAACAATAACATTTTTTATAATGTACCCATTTTAAATACAAAGCTGATCCAATAAATTCATCAGCAAGGCTTATGTCATTGGGATGCTTGCATTCTGCCTCTTTACACCTGTTCACATTTGTTCCAGCCAGACTTCTTATCTGATCCACATGGGCTAAACAGACAGTGGCTTTTGTCAAAGGACCAACATCATCATGTGTGATAACTTTTTTGATCCCTGGGCCTAACTCCTCTTCAACACCTTCAACATCTTCCTCTTCTTCTATCTCCATGGCAAATTCCAGTTCTTCATAAGCTACCTCTTCATACAACTCATTCACTTCATCTGGTCTAAAATAATTGACAAATGAATTTTTTATTTCTTTTAAATCAATATGTATTTACTCCTTTTAGAAAGCTAAGAGTGGTGTTCCACGGAACAAACATCTATATCACTTAATAATAAACAAAATCACTTCCTCTAGATTTTCGTCGGCTCAATGCCTTTTTTCTTTCTCTTTTTCAAGACTGGCCTTGGAGCAGTGTGTGGCATTCACACAAATCCTAATCGCTGACTATTATAGTCACTGTAAATTTATAGTTATCAGCATTCACAGTGTGTGCCCATTCAGGTTGTAACTGCTCACTACCACTTTTAATCTTACAATAAGAGTGCTGTACAGATGCCAGCAAAGTAAGACTACTTCTGAAATACATTACTGTGAAAGATGTAATATATCAAAGAGACATCTTTCACTGGACCAAGACAATATATTTTGACCAGTGCTAATTGCTTATTTCTATGCCTGTAACTGATCATGGCATGCTGAATAGAGACAGTTAAATAACCAAAACAAGAAACTTACAGAACAGCAATCATCTCAAAACTGGGTTCATAATCTGGATCTTCAAGCTCGGCCTCGTCATATTCTGGCAATTCTGATACATCAATGCTGAGACTGAAAAAAAACACATATTTTAAAAATCAATACAATTTATGATTTACCCAAGCACCCCTGTGTCCATAATAATTATTTTGAATATATCAGAATCACCAGCTTCCATCACAACAGTGTACACAATTGTAAGTTTTTTCCTGATGTATTCGGGTTTTCCCTATTAAAAATCTAAATAGTTATTCTCCATAAAATTGACCCTGCAAAGAATTGCTGAAATTAAATTATGACCAATTTAATATTATTATAGATGTTCAGGATCAGGTGCTATGGCTAGTGACAATGTCGGTTAAAGCTTAGGTAAGCAAAACTAATCATGTATATCAATCATAAATAAGTATAAGAACATAATTACTTGAAAGGATCAACAAATGATGACTGTTCTCTAGCTGTCACTTTGCGCCCACCTCTTGTAAGGACTTCTTCCAGTGTAGCAGTAGATCCTGCAGTAGTTTCAACAGCAGTCAGAGTTGCCTCACTGAAATCAGTAGTCAGGGTTTTGAAGTTGTCAATATAATTCAAGATATTATGCAATTACAAAACAGTATACAATTACATGCACTGATCAACTGCTTATACTATTTTGTTCAGTCATTGGTCACTATAAAGTTTTTTTATAGAAATGAAGTGACAAGCTGATCACTAGCTCGCAATCAAGTTACAAGTACAATGTTTTTTGAAAAGTCAACTAGTATTGATGGCAACTGATCGAGTTAAAATTCTAGGCAAAATGTAATTATCTAAGAGTAAGATTTTTTAGCTTTTTACTCACCTATCAGAAGACGCCCCTGATATCTCTGAAACTACAGGTGTTATAAGTCTGCCTGGTTTAGCTGGAGTTGAAGTTGAAGGTACAGCAAACAGTGTCCTACCTACAGCTTGTCTTTCTTGACTTGTGTCTGGTTTACTTCTATCACCACCAGATGTCTCATGTCTGAAATAACTGTAATACAAATGCACAATAAAGTGCATCAAACACTTGAAATGAAGGAAACAGAAAATGTTTCACATTATCATAGAACTAGGTGTTAAATAGTAGCCCACAGCTATGCAAAACCTTCTTTTCTAAAAGAGTAAAGGGTAAAATAAGATTCAAGCCTTTATTCAAAGCATTCTTTGTTCAGTGGTAGTGAGTTCGTCTAATGTTCAGAGGGTCCCGAGTACAATCCCCACCTGTGCCGCTATGAGGTATATTCAACTTGAAGTGGGCAATCAATATAAGTTTTCTATAAGGTATATTCATCTGAAGTGGACAATTAATGCACATTTCCTCCCATTAGGTCAGTGCTTCTGATTAACGCCTCCAGAACTGGAGGTCCCAGGTTCAAATCCCAGCATGAGTACGAAACGTGTCATTGGGCACAGACACTGATGCCAAATGTGCCTTATTCCACCGTGTGTTTACTTATATATATAAATAAGTAGCAAGGATTAAAAATTTGCTCCCTGTGCTGCGCAAGTATAATGACATCTCCAGAGTTCACGGAGCTAAATAACAAAAATCTTTATTTAAATTGGTCAGGTAGAAATAACAACTATCATAAGCTCATGCAAACTTTTGAGCCGACCTCAAAGATGTTGGCATTGGGAAGAAATCAGAGAAATCCATTCAAAAACCCACCTGTGTGATATAATGACAAACTCACGTACTCAACAGAATGATGATCTAACCCGGGTTAGATGATGAGAAGCGAGTGCGCCAATCAGAGAGTCATTCACAGAGTTCAACTGTAGATCTGTAGGTTTTCAAGTGGATTTCTCTAAGTACTTTCTGAGTTTCTTCACAATGCCAACCATCACTGATTTGATAAGCTGCATTGCCTTTTTTCGTAATCTTTCTCAAAAGTCAAATAAATTTGTTTTAACATTAAAATCTTTGAACTTATATACATGACATTGTAGTCTGTTTACCTGATTCTATACAAGACGCATTTTCGCATTGACATATAGCCTGATAGAATAGTGGAGCCACCTTGGTATTGTGTACACCCCAGGATTGGAAGGCCCCGGGTTTGATCCTTACAATAGCCAGGTCGGTAGTGTCCTTAGGCAAGACACAACTAAATCCACATCGCCTCTTTCTCTTCAAGGTTGACTCAATCTCGAATGACTCGAGAGCGATTAATAGTTTTGAGAACTTGTTTCGTAATCGAAAATATATAACTGGCACTCAAAAGATGAATATTGTTATTTTTTTTCTATGCGCTACCAGCCTCCAAAAGCGCAGATATCTATTTGATATAACATGGTCTTATGTAAAATTATACATGTATCTGCGTTTTGAGTCGAATTACATAGACTGTACATAGAGACTAAAATGTTCATTGTTCGATCAGTGCACGATAGGTATACAGACTACATTTATTCAACAGCTTAGTTGATCTTACATGTCGAATTTCATCAACGGCACCAATTTCATAAATGATTTCTATATGTACCAATAAGATAGAAATATAAAGAAATACTGACTTGTCTAAAAGAATTTTCGCAACATCAGTGTGCGTTTTCAATCCTTGATCATCTTTGAGTTTCTTCCATCGATCAAACTGGCGCCCTATACTTATTCTATTTAGATTTGATTGTTTTGTCTGAACCTGTTTGCGCCGTTTGCGTTCAGAATCTCTGAGAACTGGCCCTCTTCTTTTCCTTTTCACTGGAGTATCGCCTTCGTCCTCCATTTTGTAACAGTTTAAATTTCTCGCTCGAATGACGTCATTCGTATATGTGCTCTTCCGATGTTTTACGAACTGCCTTCTGAAATGCTCGCCGTAGAAATACGTAAACACACGCAGTATTTTCACATCCATGCAAAATACTAAATCGCGTTTAGTGACAGCTTTTTTTCGAAGAAGGAAAGGTTCAGGGATATCAGATATATGCACATTCAGTAGGATTTAGGAAACTTTACAATCTCCAAAACTTGCGTTGGCGTTCTATCAAGACAAATATTGTCTTTTTTTAGCAATATTGTTACTTTAATATTTACCTGCATCATACGAGATAATCCATTTGAAACCGTGTATGGCTGTGCCCCAAGATCTAAAGCAAAACAGTTGTTGCATGTATAACCGATACTAGACTTTTCGTAAAGATTGAACTCTTCAAATGACATTTTTTCGCATTTTGAGTGATGCCATTGATGACATGAATCACATTGGATGCAATCAACTTTACAATACAGTCTACATTTCCACATGGCCAAAATGCAGATCTTTTGCTAACAGTAATTTTGTGTTTTTTGCGGAGGCATTTCGAATTTGAATCAGAAATTCAGTAAATAAGATTATGCAAGAACTTAGTATTTGACACAATGAGTGTAAAACTAAATAGGACGTTGTACGAAATTGAGCATTTTAAACGATTTCATAAAAAATGTTAATAGCAACTTACATTAACGAGTAAAAGTGTTTATTCAGTTTGCTTTAATAATATAAAATTGACGCATTGTTTAGCAGGCTATGAAAGATGCATAATTACAAAATGAATGTACATCAAACATACTCTTTTATTTTTTATAAAAATGTTGATTGCAACAGTTTGCTACAAGTATTTAAAATTGACCCTTTGTGAAATTTGATAAATAATATGTTCTTTAAATTATTAGGTAATTAATCAGCTAATAAAGTGATCATAAGGTGATTACAATAGATCTAACACGTGGGCCTAATAATGCGTCAATCAGTAATCACTAACACCTTTATTGATGTGACACGTGGTGTTAAGTGCATACAATAGTAGTTTATACACTTGTACAATACGTATTGATCATATATATTACATTATAATTGTAACTTGATTATGTAGGTAAAATAATTCTTATCAGATTTTATAATTATTGAAACATGCCTTATACAAACCTCCTCCTTCAGGACCTTTTTTCCCCGTTACCTCTTTTTAATTTCTAACTTTTGAGAATTAAAAAAAGAAACATATACCAGAATCGAATTATATATATTACTTTCATTGCACTTGTGATATCCCTATGTTGTATAATGTTTGTAGAATAAAAGATTTGTTCTGTTCAGTTCTGCCAGGAACGTAGAATAGATTCTACGTTCCTGGTTCTGCTAATAGATACTTATATTTATTTATTAATGTCTCACCCATCACACATTGTATACATATAAGAAATACATAGGCCTACACAAACCAGCATATTTTAACAGGTGAACCATCATTCTTAGGAAAAATGTTACACGCCCATAATTCTAATATTAATCATCATACACGGTATATAGGTCTGAAAAACATGTAAATGACATGCTAAACTGTATACACTAATTACCAAATAAACAGCGTGTTTTACGTATTGTTTTAATAAACAGTGTCAATTTTAATCATCAATATTATTGATTGATTGATTAATTGAGTGATTAATGTACAAGCCAGGCATGGTTTAAAAAACAACCTTTCTAGTTGTAGTAGAAATCGCAATATTTAGAGATAGCTTTGTTTCAAGGCTAGAACAATTTACCAAGGGAAATATCTGCATTTCCCAACAACTCACATTCACTTGACGATACAACACAATAAATTATTTCCCTTGGATGTCAAACATCTCAAGGGAGATAATTCAGTGTCTACTGTTATTGCCAAAACAACAAAGTTACCTCCCGCAGATAAATGATTTCAAACCCCTCAGGCCTACATGTGTATTAAAAAGCTAATTTTTGTTATATTTATGATTTAAACATTAAAAGGAATACGTAAATAACAATTTTAAAGGGTCTTGGGGTAGTCTTGGGGTAAATAGACGGACCGTTCTTGGATGGAAATATATTTCACTGCTGCTCACACTGTCATGGTGTGTTGGTGACCCCCATGCTGTGATAATTATCTTCCACTTATTTCTATTGCATTATCTCAGATTAGATCAGCTGGATTAGATGGAGATAAGAGATTATTGCTTTGGGTGCGGGCTTAAAAAAATACAACTTAAATTCCACGTCAGCACGGTTATTTAAGTCGGTCAAAAGCTATTCATAGCTTGTGTTACATGTTAAACCAATCCGACAATAAATAAATATTGTATTGTATTGTATTGTGGTTAGCTCAATAGGTAGACCACGAGACTTGTAATCTCGGGAGTAGCAGGTCCGATTCCCAGGGCTGACCAACTAAAATTACTAACAGTCTTTCGGATAAGACTAAAACCGAGGTCCCATCATGAGATCATGTAAGGGTGCTATACACCTGGCATGTATAACGTGGGGTGTCTCTGGAATTGGGACGCTTTCTGTATCTTGCACTATCGTCCGAAACCTAATAACTAACCACTTCTTGGGGCGTTGGTCATATGGGAAACCGGTACCAACGATAAAGCCCCAATATATACCGGCGCCAATATACGATACATTAATTCCACACTTGAAACAATTGTTTTGATACATCGCGAAAAATGGTATCGTCAACTACAGAAATGCTACTGTATACCTGACAACTTGAAATTATCTGATTTTACTATTGAATATTTATAGTGTGATCTCAACAGCTCAATTCCAACTGACTGATTGTTTCTTCCGCATTCTTAATACATTCTCTGCCAATGAAATAACCATGATTGCCACACGTGTTGCGTCAGCCATTTTGATTCAAGGGATGTACCTAATGGTAATTAGGGTGACGTATTCAATATGGCGGCAACGTAGCTCCGCCTATATCGCCTACCAGATGTTCTTTAGAATATCCGTTTTACGACATTTGCTCTCTTCCGATAGTTAGCGCATGTGCAGAACAACGTAGCAGACATCCTTAAACAGATTCTTCATGAATGTGTTGTACAGTGAATTATAAATAAAAAACTTTAGAAATGTCACGAAATGTCTTAAGAAAGCAAGCAATATCTAAAAATTATCAATTCTTTAAGAAATCTTGACACGTTCTAGCTTACTATTGAATTCATGTTAAGGCAAACCATCTCTAATCAAGAATCAAATTCAAAAGAAATCTTCTTAAGACAGACAAAAATCTTGTTTAGCATCAAATTCTTGTTAAGGCAGACAGGCTCTTGTTAAGGCAGACAGACTCTTGTTTTGTATCAAATTCTTGTTAAGGCAGACAGACTCTTGTTTAGCATCAAGTTCTTGTTATGGCAGACAGACTCTTGTTTAGCATCAATTTCTTGTTAACGCAGACATGCTCTAGTTTAGCATCAGACTCTTGTTTATTATCAAATTCTAGTCAATGCAGAAAGGCTCAAGTTTAGCATCAAAATCTTGTTAAGACAGACAGGCTCTAGTTTATCATCAAAATCTTGTTTAGCATCAAATTCTTGTTATGGCAGACAGGCTCTAGTTAAGCATTAATTTTTTTCAATCTCTAAAAAAACAAAAATTAGACATTTTCACAAGTATCGTTGTGAATACAAACAATAATTATAAACCTTTCAAAATGAAGGTGAGTAAGCTCTACCCTGGAGACTTTTGAAATAGGCATGGAAACAATAAGACTTTAATATTATGGACATGTAACTATGCACACATATTATGAAACAGCCTATACAGAAATAGCTCTTGTACATTAACAAAATA
>JAFMSR010001438.1:0-28007 GCA_022818135.1 Saxidomus purpurata | reverse complement strand
ACCATCATTTTCTTAACACTTTAAACTTATTCAATGAAATTGATGTTATCTTCAACTGCATGTACTTAAACATCTCAACTTACATCTAAAACTGATTAAAATCGAAATTGAAAGCTTCCTTAACTGCATTTACCTGAACACCTCAGACATTTTCATTACACTTAAAACTGATTAAAATGGAAACTGATATTTTCTTCAACATTTTCTCAATATTTTTAACTGATCAAAATTAAAATTGATAGTTTGCTAAACTGCATTTACCTTTGTAGCTGAACAGACATTTTTCATACTGCATTTACCATAACATCTCAACTGAAATATTCCTAACACTAAAAACTGATTAAAATTGAAATTTAAAATTTCTTCAACTGCATTTAACTTTTCATCTCAATAGACATTTTCTTAACACCTACAAGGGATTAAAATTGAAAACGAAAATTTCCTCAACTTCATTTACCTTAACATCTGAACAGACATTTTCTAAATACATTAAACAGATTAAAAATTTTATTGCTGTTATCCTTGAAATTGATGTTATACTTGAACATCTCAACTAACATTTATAACTGATCAAAACTGAAATTGATAGTTTCCTTAACTGCACTTACCTTAACATCCCAACTGAAATCCTTGTATCACTGAAAACTGATTAAAATTGAAATTTAAAATTTCCTCAACTGCATTGACCTTAACAATTCCACCAACATTTTCTACATTTTAAACAAACAAAACTGATTAAAATTGAAATTGATGTTATTGTTGCAATTGATGTGCTACTTGAACATCTCAACTAACATTTGAATCTGATTAAAATTGAAAATGAAAGTTTTCTTAACTGCATTTACCTTAACATCTCAAAAGACTTTTTCTTAAAACATATAACTGAAATTTATGGTATCCTTGATATTGATGTTATACGTTAACATCTCAACTAACACTGAAAACTGATCAAAATTAATACTGAAAGTTTCCTTAACGCCATTTACATTAACGTCTGTCATTTCCTAAACACTTAAACACTAAACACTTAAACTGTTATACCTAAAATAAATGTCATACATCTCAACTAACATTTTAAACTGATTAGAATTGAAATTGCTGTTATCCTTTTAATTGATGTTTTACTTGAACATCTCAACTAACATTTTAAACTGATTGGAATTGAAATTGTTGTTATCCTTGTAATTGATGTTTTACTTGAACATCTCAACTAACATTTAAAATTAATTGAAATTGAAAATAAAAGTTTCCTTAAAGGCACATACTTTAACATCCCAACTGAAATTCTGAACACTGAAAACTGATTAAAATTGAAATTGAAAATTTCCACACCTTCATTCACCTCAAAAACTCACAGGACAACACTTACAACTGATTAAATATTGAAATTGATGTTATACTTGAACATCTCAACTAACATTTAGAACTGATTAAAATTGAAATTGATAGTTTCCTTAACTGCACTTACCTTAACATCTCGACCAACATTTTCTTAACACATAACTGATTAAAATTGAAATTGATAGTTTCTTTAACTGCACTTACCTAACATCCCAACTGAAACTCTCATAACACTGAAAACTACTTAAAATTGAATTGAAAATTCCCTCAACTGCATTTACCTCAACATAAACAGACATTTTCTTAACACTTAAAACTGATTAAAATTTAAATTGCTGTTATCCTTGAAATTGATGTTATACTTCAACATCTCACCTAACATTTAAACCTGATTAAAATTGAAATTTTCCTTAACACCATTAAACTTAACATCTCGACCAACATTTTCTTAACAATTAAAACTGATTAAAATTGAAATTGTTATCCTTGTCATTGATGTTATACTTGAACATCTCAAGTAACATTTAAACCTGATTAAAATTGAAATTGAAAGTTTCCTTAACGCCATAAAACTTTACATCTCGACCAACATTTTCTTAACAATTAAAACTGATTAAAATTGAAATTGTTATCCTTGTCATTGATGTTATACTTGAACATCTCAAGTAACATTTAAACCTGATTAAAATTGAAATTGAAAGTTTCTTTAACGCCACAAAACTTAACATCTCAACCAAAATCAAAAACTTGTGTGTGTGTGTCGTGTGTGTGTGTGTGTGTGTGTGTGTGTTGGTGGTGTGCACTTCACTTCTGGGTGATGTGGGGCTCGTTTTGGGGAGGCTGCGTTTTTGGTACGTGGCATTCCCTGTTTGATATTATTTTTGTTTTTTTAACATCTCAACCAACATTTTCTTAACAATTAAACCTGATTAAAATTGAAATTGAAAGTTTCTTTAACGCCACAAAACTTAACATCTCAACCAACATGTTCTTAACAATTAAAACTGATTAAAATTGAAATTGAAAGTTTCCTTAACGCTATTAAACTTAACATCTCAACCAATATTTTCTTAACAATTAAAACTGATTAAAATTGAAATTGGTATCCTTGTCACTGATGTTATACTTGAACATCTCAAGTAACATCTCAAGTAACATTTAAACCTGATTAAAATTGAAATTGAAAGTTTCCTTAACACCACAAAACTTAACATCTCAACCAACATTTTCTTAACAATTAAACCTGATTAAAATTGAAATTGAAAGTTTCTTTAACGCCACAAAATTTAACATCTCAACCAACATGTTCTTAACAATTAAAACTGATTAAAATTGAAATTGAAAGTTTCCTTAACGCCATAAAACTTAACATCTCAACCAACATTTTCTTAACAATTAAACCTGATTAAAATTGAAATTGAAAGTTTCCTTAACGCCATTAAACTTAACATCTCAACCAATATTTTCTTAACAATTAAAACTGATTAAAATTGAACTTGTTATCCTTGTCATTGATGTTGTACTTCGAACATCTCAAGTAACATTTAAACACAAAAATAATATCAAACAGGGATTATCCTTGTCATTGATGATAAATTTGAACATCTCAAGTAACATTTAAACCTGATTAAAATTGAAATTGAAAGTTTCCTTAACGCCACAAAACTTAACATCTCAACCAATATTTTCTTAACAATTAAAACTGATTAAAATTGAAATTGTTATCCTTGTCATTGATGTTATACTTGAACATCTCAAGTAACATTTAAACCTGATTAAAACTGAAATTGAAAGTTTCTTTAATGCCACAAAACTTAACATCTCAACCGACATTTTCTTAACAATTAAACCTGATTAAAATTGAAATTGAAAGTTTCCTTAACGCCATTAAACTTAACATCTCAACCAATATTTTCTTAACAATTAAAACTGATTAAAATTGAAATTGTTATCCTTGTCATTGATGATAAATTTGAACATCTCCAGTAACATTTAAACCTGATTAAAATTGAAATTGAAAGTTTCCTTAACGCCATAAAACTTAACATCTCAACCAATATTTTCTTAACAATTAAAACTGATTAAAATTGAAATTGTTATCCTTGTCATTGATGTTATACTTGAACATCTCAAGTAACATTAAAACCTGATTAAAATTGAAATTGAAAGTTTCCTTAACGCCTTAAAACTTAACATCTCAACCAACATTTTCTTAACAATTAAACCTGATTAAAATTGAAATTGAAAGTTTCCTTAACGCCATTAAACTTAACATCTCAACCAATATTTTCTTAACAATTAAAACTGATTAAAATTGAAATTGTTATCCTTGTCATTGATGTTATACTTGAACATCTCAAGTAACATTTAAACCTGATTAAAATTGAAATTGAAAGTTTCTTTAACGCCACAAAACTTAACATCTCAACCAATATTTTCTTAACAATTAAAACTGATTAAAATTGAAATTGTTATCCTTGTCATTGATGATATATTTGAACATCTCAAGTAACATTTAAACCTGATTAAAATTGAAATTGAAAGTTTCCTCAACGCCATAAAACTTAACATCTCAACCAACATTTTCTTAACAATTAAAACTGATTAAAATTGAAATTGTTATCCTTGTCATTGATGATATATTTGAACATCTCAAGTAACATTTAAACCTGATTAAAATTGAAATTGAAAGTTTCCTTAATGCCATAAAACTTAACATCTCAACCAACATTTTCTTAACAATTAAACCTGATTAAAATTGAAATTGAAAGTTTCCTCAACGCCATAAAACTTAACATCTCAACCAACATTTTCTTAACAATTAAAAGTGATTAAAATTGAAATTGTTATCCTTGTCATTGATGTTATACTTGAACATCTCAAGTAACATTTAAACCTGATTAAAATTGAAATTGAAAGTTTCTTTAACGCCACAAAACTTAACATCTCAACCGACATTTTCTTAACAATTAAACCTGATTAAAATTGAAATTGAAAGTTTCCCTAACGCCATTAAACTTAACATCTCAACCAATATTTTCTTAACAATTAGAACTGATTAAAATTGAAATTGTTATCCTTGTCATTGATGATAAATTTGAACATCTCAAGTAACATTTAAACCTGATTAAAATTGAAATTGAAAGTTTCCTTAACGCCACAAAACTTAACATCTCAACCAATATTTTCTTAACAATTAAAACTGATTAAATTGAAATTGTTATCCTTGTCATTGATGTTATACTTGAACATCTCAAGTAACATTAAAACCTGATTAAAATTGAAATTGAAAGTTTCCTTAACGCCATTAAACTTAACATCTCAACCAATATTTTCTTAACAATTAAAACTGATTAAAATTGAAATTGTTATCCTTGTCATTGATGTTATACACGTCTCAAGTAACATTTAAACCTGATTAAAATTGAAATTGAAAGTTTCTTTAACGCCACAAAACTTAACATCTCAACCAACATTTTCTAAACAATTAAACCTGATTAAAATTGAAACTGAAAGTTTCCTTAACGCCATTAAACTTAACATCTCAACCAATATTTTCTTAACAATTAAAACTGATTAAAATTGAAATTGTTATCCTTGTCATTGATGATATATTTGAACATCTCAAGTAACATTTAAACCTGATTAAAATTGAAATTGAAAGTTTCCTTAACGCCATAAAACTTAACATCTCAACCAATATTTTCTTAACAATTAAAACTGATTAAAATTAAAATTGTTATCCTTGTCATTGATGATATATTTGAACATCTGAAGTAACATTTAAACCTGATTAAAATTGAAATTTAAAGTTTCCTTAACGCCATAAAACTTAACATCTCAACCAACATTTTCTTAACAATTAAACCTGATTAAAATTGAAATTGAAAGTTTCCTTAACGCCATAAAACTTAACATCTCAACCAATATTTTCTTAACAACTAAACCTGATTAAAATTGAAATTGTTATTCTTGTCATTGATGTTATACTTGAACATCTCAAGTAACATTTAAACCTGATTAAAATTGAAATTGAAAGTTTCTTTAACGCCACAAAACTTAACATCTCAACCAACATTTTCTTAACAATTAAACCTGATTAAAATTGAAATTGAAAGTTTCCTTAACGCCATTAAACTTAACATCTCAACCAATATTTTCTTAACAATTAAAACTGATTAAAATTGAAATTGTTATCCTTGTCATTGATGATATATTTGAACATCTCAAGTAACATTTAAACCTGATTAAAATTGAAATTGAAAGTTTCCTCAACGCCATCAAAATTAACATCTCAACCAACATTTTCTTAACAATTAAAACTGATTAAAATTGAAATTGTTATCCTTGTCATTGATGATATATTTGAACATCTCAAGTAACATTTAAACCTGATTAAAATTGAAATTGAAAGTTTCCTCAACGCCATAAAACTTAACATCTCAACCAACATTTTCTTAACAATTAAAACTGATTAAAATTGAAATTGTTATCCTTGTCATTGATGATATATTTGAACATCTCAAGTAACATTTAAACCTGATTAAAATTGAAATTGAAAGTTTCCTTAACGCCATAAAACTTAACATCTCAACCAACATTTTCTTAACAATTAAACCTGATTAAAATTGAAATTGAAAGTTTCCTCAACGCCATAAAACTTAACATCTCAACCAACATTTTCTTAACAATTAAAAGTGATTAAAATTGAAATTGTTATCCTTGTCATTGATGTTATACTTGAACATCTCAAGTAACATTTAAACCTGATTAAAATTGAAATTGAAAGTTTCTTTAACGCCACAAAACTTAACATCTCAACCAACATTTTCTTAACAATTAAACCTGATTAAAATTGAAATTGAAAGTTTCCTTAACGCCATTAAACTTAACATCTCAACCAATATTTTCTTAACAATTAAAACTGATTAAAATTGAAATTGTTATCCTTGTCATTGATGATATATTTGAACATCTCAAGTAACATTTAAACCTGATTAAAATTGAAATTGAAAGTTTCCTTAACACCACAAAACTTAACATCTCAACCAACATTTTCTTAACAATTAAACCTGATTAAAATTGAAATTGAAAGTTTCTTTAACGCCACAAAACTTAACATCTCAACCAACATGTTCTTAACAATTAAAACTGATTAAAATTGAAATTGAAAGTTTCCTTAACGCCATTAAACTTAACATCTCAACCAATATTTTCTTAACAATTAAAACTGATTTAAATTGAAATTGTTATCCTTGTCATTGATGATATATTTGAACATCTCAAGTAACATTTAAACCTGATTAAAATTGAAATTGAAAGTTTCCTTAACGCCACAAAACTTAACATCTCAACCAACATTTTCTTAACAATTAAACCTGATTAAAACTGAAATTGAAAGTTTCCTTAACGCCACAAAATTTAACATCTCAACCAATATTTTCTTAACAATTAAAACTGATTAAAATTGAAACTGTTATCCTTGTCATTGATGTTATACTTGAACATCTCAAGTAACATTTAAACCTGAATAAAACTGAAATTGAAAGTTTCCTTAACGCTATTAAACTTAACATCTCAACCAATATTTTCTTAACAATTAAAACTGATTAAAATTGAAATTGTTATCCTTGTCACTGATGTTATACTTGAAGATCTAAAGTAACATCTCAAGTAACATTTAAACCTGATTAAAATTGAAATTGAAAGTTTCCTTAACGCCACAAAACTTAACATCTCAACCAACATTTTCTTAACAATTAAACCTGATTAAAATTGAAAGTTTCTTTAACGCCACAAAACTTAACATCTCAACCAACATGTTCTTAACAATTAAAACTGATTAAAATTGAAATTGAAAGTTTCCTTAACGCTATTAAACTTAACATCTCAACCAATATTTTCTTAACAATTAAAACTGATTAAAATTGAAATTGTTATCCTTGTCATTGATGTTATACTTGAACATCTCAAGTAACATTTAAACCTGATTAAAATTGAAATTGAAAGTTTCCTTAACGCCATAAAACTTAACATCTCAACCAACATTTTCTTAACAATTAAAACTGATTAAAATTTAAATTGCTGTTATCCTTGTCATTGATGTTGTACTTGAACATCTCAACTAACATTTAAACCTGATTAAAATTGAAACTGTTAGTTTCCATAACTGCATTTACCTTAACACCTCAAACAACATTTTCTTAACACATAAAGCTAATATTTAAAACTGATTAATATTGAAATTGAAAGTTTCCTTAATGCCATTAAACTTAACATCTCAAAAAATATTTTCTTAACAAATAAAACTGATTAAAATTGAAATTGTTGTTATCCTTGCAACTGATGTTATACTTTAACATCTCAACTTACACTTAAAACTGATTAAAATTGAAACTGTTAGTTTACCATTTACCTTGATATCTCAACAAACATTTTCTTAATACTTTAAATAAGTTCTGTAACATTTTCTTTTTAACATTTAAAATGAGATGATCTGTAACATTTTGTTTAACAAATCTGCAGACATTTAGATAACATTTAAAATGAACAAGTTCTGTGACAATTTTTTATGCACTCTTAACATTTAAAATAAATGTTCTGTAATATTTTCTTCATCAGTTCAGCGAACATTCATAACACTTAAAATGATAAATGGCACAGCAGACATTCTTAACATTTAAAATGAAACGTGGCATCGTAACAATTTTTTTTAAGATTTAAAATGAGATTTTTTGTAACATTTTGTTTAACAAATCTGCAGACATTTAGATAACATTTAAAATGAACAAGTTCTGTAACAATTTCTTTTAACATTTAAAATGAGATATTCTGTAACATTTTCTTTAATCTTTCAGTTGAACATCACAACTAAAACTAATTAAAATTGATAGTGTCCATAACTGAATTTACCTTAACATCTCAACCAACATTTTCTTAACAAATAAAACTGATTAAAATTAAAATTGTTGTTCTCCTTGAAATTGATGTTATACTTGACCATCGCATCTTACATTTAAAACTGATTATAATTCAAACTATTAGTTTCCTTAACACCATTTACCTTGACATCTCAACAGATATTTTCTTAAACTTCGAACAAGTTCTGTAACAATTTCTTTTACATTTAAAATGAGATGTTCTGTAACATTTATCCAATATTTAAGAACCTTTTCTTCTAAAGTTAAGTTGATATTCTTTTAACATTTAAAATGAAATGTGGCGACGTAACAATTTCTTTTAAGATTTGAAATGAGATTTTCTGTAACATTTTCTTAAACAGTTCTGCAGAAATTTAGTTAACATTTAAAATGAACAAGTTCTGTAACAATTTTTTTAACAGTTCTGCCGACATTTTGATAACATTTAAAATGAACAAGTTCTGTAACAATTTCTTTTAACATTTAAAATGAGATGTTCTGTAACATTTTCTTTAATATTTCAGTTGGACATTTCCAATAACATTTAAAACTAATTAAAATTGAAATTGATAGTTTCCATAACTGAATTTACCTTAACATCTCAACTAACATTTTCTTAACACATAAAACTGATTAAAATTTAAATTGCTGTTATCTTTTAGATTGATGTTATACTTTACCATCTAAACTGACATTTAGAACTGATTAAAATTGAAACTGACAGTTTCTTTTAACTGCATTTACTGAAACATCCCAAATGAAATTCTCCACAGACATTTTCTTAACACATAAAACTGATAAAAATTGAAAATGATAGTTTCTTTAACTGCATTTACTTAAACATCCCAGCTGAAATCTCAACAGACATTTTTTTAACACATAAAACTGATAAAAATTGAAATTGATAGTTTCCTTAACAGCATTTACTGGAACATCCCAACTGAAATTCTCAACAGACATTTTCTTTACACATAAAACTTATTAAAATTGAAATTGATAGTTTCTTAAACTACATTTACTTAAACATCCCAGCTGAAATTCTCAACAGACATTTTCTTAACACATAAAACTAATTAAAATTGAAATTGATAGTTTCTTTAACTGCATTTACTTAAACATCCCAGCTGAAATCTCAACAGACATTTTTTTAACACATAAAACTGATAAAAATTGAAATTGATAGTTTCCTTAACAGCATTTACTGAAACATCCTAACTGAAATTCTCAACAGACATTTTCTTTACACATAAAACTTATTAAAATTGAAATTGATAGTTTCTTAAACTACATTTACTTAAACATCCCAGCTGAAATTCTCAACAGACATTTTCTTAACACATAAAACTAATTAAAATTGAAATTGATAGTTTCTTTAACTGCATTTACTTAAACATCCCAGCTGAAATCTCAACAGACATTTTTTTAACACATAAAACTGATAAAAATTGAAATTGATAGTTTCCTTAACAGCATTTACTGAAACATCCTAACTGAAATTCTCAACAGACATTTTCTTTACACATAAAACTTATTAAAATTGAAATTGATAGTTTCTTAAACTACATTTACTTAAACATCCCAGCTGAAATTCTCAACAGACATTTTTTTAACACACAAAACTAATTAAAATTGAAATTGATATTTTCTTTAACTGCATTTACTTAAACATCCCAGCTGAAATTCTCAACAAACATTTTCTTAACACATAAAACTAATTAAAATTGAAATTGATAGTTTCTTTAACTGCATTTTCTTAAACATCTCAACTGCAATCCTCAACAGACATTTTCTTAACACACAAAACTGATTAAAATTGAAATTGTTAGTTTCTTTAACTGCATTTACTGAAACATTCCAACTGCAATCCTCAACAGACATTTTCTTAACACATAAAACTGATTAAAATTGAAACTGATAGGTTCTTTAACTGCATTTACTTAAACATCCTAACTGAAATTCTCAACAGACATTTTCTTAACACTTAAAACTAATTAAAATTGAAAGTTTCTTTAACTGCATTAACTTCAACATCCCAGCTTAAATTCTCAACAGACATTTTCTTAACACATAAAACTAATTAAAATTGAAATTGATAGTTTCTTTAACTGCATTTAACTTAAACATTCCAATTGAAATTTTCAACAGACATTTTCTTAACGCATAAAGCTGCTTAAAATTGAAATTTATAGTTTCTTAAACTGCATTTACTTAAACATTCCAAATGAAATTCTCAACAGACATTTTCTTAATACATACAACTGATTAAAATTGAAATTGTTAGTTTCTTTAACTGCATTTACTGAAACATCCCAACTGAAATTCTCAACAGACATTTTCTTAACACATAAAACTTACTAAAATTGAAATTGATAGTTTCTTTAACTGCATTTACTTAAACATTCCAATTGAAATTTTCAACAGACATTTTCTTAACACATAAAGCTGCTTAAAATTGAAATTGATAGTTTCTTTAACTGCATTTACTGAAACATCCCAATTGCAATTCACAACAGACATTTTCTTAACACTTAAAATTAATTAAAATTGAAATTGATAGTTTCTTTAACTGCATTTACTTAAACATTCCAATTGAAATTTTCAACAGACATTTTCTTAACGCATAAAGCTGCTTAAATTGAAATTGATAGTTTCTTAAACTGCATTTACTTAAACATTCCAAATGAAATTCTCAACAGACATTTTCTTTACACATACAACTGATTAAAATTGAAATTGTTAGTTTCTTTAACTGCATTTACTGAAACATCCCAACTGAAATTCTCAACAGACATTTTCTTAACACATAAAACTTACTAAAATTGAAATTGATAGTTTCTTTAACTGCATTTACTTAAACATTCCAATTGAAATTTTCAACAGACATTTTCTTAACACATAAAGCTGCTTAAAATTGAAATTGATAGTTTCTTTAACTGCATTTACTGAAACATCCCAATTGCAATTCACAACAGACATTTTCTTAACACTTAAAACTAATCAAAATTGAAAATGATATTTTCTTTAACTGCATTTACTGAAATATCCCAACTGAAATTCTCAACAGACATTTTATTTACACATAAAACTGATTAAAATTTAAATTGATAGCTTCATTAACTACATTTACTGAAACATCCCAGCTGAAATTCTCAACAGACATTTTCTTAACACATAAAACTGATTAAAATTAAAATTGTTAGTTTCTTTAACTGCATTTACTGAAACATCCCAACTGAAATTCTCAACAGACATTTTCTTAACACTTACAACTAATCAAAATTAAAATTGTTAGTTTCTTTAACTGCATTTACTGAAACATCCCAACTGAAATTCTCAACAGACATTTTCTTAACACTTACAACTAATCAAAATTGAAACTGATAGTTTCTTAAACTGCATTTACTGAAACATCCCAGCTGAAATTCTCACATATGTTTCTTAACACATAAAACTGCTTAGAATTAAAATTGATAGTTTCTTTAACTGCATTTTCTTAAACATCCCAGCTGAAATTATTCAAAATTTTAACAGATCAAATTAAATTATATTTTCCTAAAGTTGTTAATTTTTCTTTTATTGTTTCCTGCCAGGAAGTTGCGTTCAGTATATAATACTGCAAAATTCTGGTCCATGGAGTGATGTTATCGATTTGGGAGAAGTATAAATTGTTGTTCTAAATACAATCAATTAAATGCGTATAGTATCAAGACATACAGTACAGATGAAGTTATTTTTAGACATTTTACATAGAAAGACATTTTACATAGAAAAATGGACTGTTATCCAATAAGTTTCAGTAACTTTTCCCACAACTGTCAGGCTGCAGGGTTTTATGTGTTTGTTTATATGAAGGTTTTTCATGCCCTAGGCATAAACTGGCTTCCATTAGTTTCCATTTAAAACATACACATGTGTTTGAAAAAAATATATACAAGAAATGCGGCAATGCCGCCAAACCAGATTTTCAACAGCGCCTGTAGAAATTCTAGAATTTAATAATACATTTATTAAAAAAAAACAAGTTACAAAGTAGACATGAAATAATATATCATATCTTTTTTAAATTACCTCCAAAGATGATATGACCTTTGACTGCCAAATCAAGTTAAAATCATGTAAACAGGATTTTCAATGTTAATGTCACTGTGACCTTGACCTTGGAGCCAGCCATGCGGAACATGCGTTCTGCACGTCATCTTGATGTGGTAAACATTTGTCTGAAGTTTCATCAAAATTCTTCAAAGGGTTGAAGAGTTACAGAGCGGACAGGATTTTCAATGTTAATGTCACTGTGACCTTGACCTTGGAGCCAGCCATGCGGAACATGCGTTCTGCACGTCATCTTGATGTGGTAAACATTTGTCTGAAGTTTCATCAAAATTCTTCAAAGGGTTGAAGAGTTACAGAGCGGACACAATTTCGTTTGACGCCCGCCCATCCGCCCATCCGCCCATCCGCCCGCCATACCCCAATCTAATAACCAGGATTTTCAAAATTGAAAACCTGGTTAATAAACAAGCTGTGTGAACTAATAGCCTTTTTAATTGCTAACAAAACTGAGCAGTTACGTTTTTTCAAGTTCAATTTGTGTACAGATCATCTATAGATTGTAGGCAACTGTTTTAGCATGTTTCGTGAAAATCCATTAATGTGACATCAAGATGCAATATTCTTCTGAAATTAACACCTATCAATAATGTGCACTCAAAAGGATTTCAAAGAGGCTGTGGTCATAGTTGACTAAACACATACATGCCCAACAGGAGCATCCCAGAAAGTTACAAAGTCAGTTTGTCACAACCAGTACACAAGGAAAACTAGATCCTATTTCCCATGGGAGAAGAGCCTATTTAACCCACAACACAACATCAAAACCATACACCCTCTACCAGAACCACACACACTTGAGATAAGCCCAAACATGACTCAAACATTTAGACATACTGACAATAAAGAGAAACAAAGAGTGAGATCAAGAGGAGGAAAGCCATTATACCATCAATTCAGCTATCTATCTGACCATCTATTTCCATTATTTCTATCTTCTGACAGACAAATAGAGAAATGAGTCAGTCTGAAAGACAGCTTTATCCCCAGCCGCATTAAGGAATGCTAATAGGAACAGGTTTGATTTCTATGGTGCAACTGTCATCTTCAGTAAGTATGAACATTTGACCCAAGTTTTATGAAAAATTCTTCAAGGGGTACAAGTTATGGAGAGGACATGAAAAACCTAAAACCCAGAAGTGTGTCTGCTCCACAACTCCAAAACCCTTGAAGGATTTTCTGATGTCAAATGTTTATGTTGTTAAGATGATGTGCAGAACCTGATTGCTAACCCCATATGCTCAAGGTCCTGGCCACACCCTGAGAGCACTGACCTAGAGACAGTAGGTTTGGAACATGGGTTATGCACATCATACTTGGGAAATTATTATTTGACCAAAGTTTCATGAAAATCCTTCAAGGGCTTACACAAAACACTAATGACCCTGAATTGTGCCTTGACGTTGAATAGGCCCAGATGGAACATTGGTTTTTCATGGCATCAAAGTAATATAAAAATCCTACAAGGGGTTAGGAGTAATGGAGTGGACACAAAAAACAAAGGACTCTCAGGGTGTGGCCAGGACCTTAAGCATATGGGGTTAGGAATCAGGTTCTGCACATCATCTTAACAACATAAACATTTGACATCAGAAAATCCTTCAAGGGTTTTGGAGTTGTGGAGCAGACACAAAAAAAACCAATGTGTGACCTCATTCCAGGGGTTTAGAAGTTACGGAACAGAAACAAAAAACTAATGACCCCAAAATCTGGCCTTGACAATGAATGGTCAGGGTTAAGACATGTGTCCTACATGTTGTCTTGTGGAGATCATTCAAACTAAGTTATATATCAATCACCTGCTAAGGAAGTCACTGTTTGCTAGGGAAGCAATAGGTTGCTAATGAAGTTAGTTACCGGTCTAAGTTGGTGGTTACTAAGGAAGTCAATGGTTGCTTGGGAAGTTCGTGGTTGCTAAGTAAACTGCTGATTGCTGTAGGAATTCATTGGATGCTATTTTTTTTCCTACAACTCTATATTCAGAAACATGAACAAAAGTGGCAGGTTTAATTTTGACCAAGGGTACAAACTTGAACTAATTTGGTAGAGGTCCACTATATTATACTTCATACTTACTTAAATTCTTTTTGCTTTGTGATTTGGGGAAGATTTAAAAGTGTTTCTATATGCAAGTCTTTGTAAAACAAGTGACCCCGAAATGGGACCATATTAACCTCTGAGGTAAAATTTAAACAAACTTGGTGGAGGTCCACCGGACAAAGCTACATACAAAATATCTAAGCTCTAGATTTTGTGGTTTCAGAAGTTTTTACTGTGTTAATATTTGTTGTTATTTTGACCTGGTATATGGGGATATATTACCTTACTTAAGCTGTAAGACAAGGGTGATATTAAGTAAAATAAAACACAAGAGCCATGTTACACATGGTTAATCCCCCCGCTGGGAAGAAGTTACCTGAAGGTTGTACTTTCGTACATTTTACTTGGTGAGAGGAAATCCTTAAAAAGCCGTATAGTTATGGTCATGCTGAGTACAGTTTTCAAGTAAGTGGAAAAAGAATAAGGCAATGAAGAGAAGGTTTGCAAAATTATATTAATGTTCATTATCAGTATAGGTATGATATTTTTTCTATTTGACTAAAAGTAGGCAAGGTAGAGTTATTGTTCTTGCACACTGCACTTCCTACCAATGTGCTATGTCAGTGTATTAAGTTTGAAGAAAATCCCTCAAGTACTTTTGGAGTTATGCTCCGGACAAAATTGGGACGGACGCACGGATGGACGCACGGACGGACGAAGACCATTTCTAATATCCCCTTCGCCTTCGGCGGGGGGATAAACAAGTGATCCCCTGGACTGCACCGATTTTGATGCCAAAGGGCAAGATCTAAACAATCTTGGTACACAAGTACTGGAAAATACTTCATGCAAATATAAGCGCTATGCATGGTGGTCTTGGAGAAGTTTTTATTCAGTTCTGATTTGTTGCCATTGCAACCAGAGCTCTGCATGGGATGGACTTCTTTTAACATATTTGGTAGAGCTCTATCCCATTAACATCCCTGCCAAGTTTCATTACAATTGGCCAGCAGGTTTCTGACAAAATGTTTGAAGCAAACTTTAGACGGACAATCAACATTGGAAGACAGACATCAAATAATCCTAAAAGCTCAACATGACCACTTCGTGATCAGCTTGACTAAATTTCTTTCAAGGGGTTTATGGAGTGGCAAGAAATGTTATAGCTGGACACAAAAAGACGAAGACTGTTTTGCGGCAGGGGATAACAACCGGTACAAGGCAGATATTCTGCCAGGTAGAAAACAGACAAAACAAGAGAGCCAATATAGCCCTATATCGCTCACCCAAGACCTACTTTTGACCGTACGTGACCATAAATTAAACCTAAAAACAATATACATAATAGACACAAACTTTGTCGGACCATGACAAGACAGACATTCTTATGAATTGATATGATGACTGGCTACAAAATGTGACTTCTAGAGTATCAACAAGGTTTTCCATGGAACTGATTTGGTGACCTCGTTTTAAATTACAGCTGATTCACAAAAATACAGACTGTAAACAAGGTTTTAATTTCATATGTTATATTGACCTAGTTTTTGACCCAGAAGTAAACAAGCTGCAAATATGAGCCAGAAATCATTTTTACAAACATGTTGACAACTTTCATGAAAATTTGATATTAAGTATGTTAACAAGGACATTTGACAGGGTTACTTAGTCTTTGACCCAAGATGACCAAGATTCAAACTTGATCTGAAACCACTGAAACAAACATTCTGGAATAGATTCAAGAAAATTTAATCTAGATATTCAACCTAGCATCTTGAGAATTAACATGGCTTTCTTTTGCTTAACCTTGTGACCTAGTTTTTAAACCTAATTGACCTGGATTCAAACTTGACCTTTACATAATTGACAAAAAACATTCTGATCAAGTTTCTTGATGATTGGGTTGTAAATGTGACCTCTATGGCATAAACATGTTTTTTTATTTGACATGGTGGCCTAGTAACCAAAGATAACCCATATTCAAAATCAACCTAGATTTTATCAAGACAATCATTCTGACCAAGATATGAAGATCCAATGAAAATGCAAACACAAGGTTTTTCTATAATTTGACCATATCCAAACTAGACCTAGATTTTATCAAGAGTCATTCTGACCATGTTGAAGATTCAGTGTAAAATGCAGCCTCTATTGCATACAAAAGGTTAAGTGTGGTCAGAAAACAGAAAGACATTGGACACCTGGAGATCACAACAGTTCACCTTGAGCACTTTGTATTCAGGTGAGATGAAGAGAGAACAAGACAGAGAAAACAAAAGTATTGATGGGTTCAATGAATACTTCTCAAGAAATGAACACAGAGATTCTACCACTATGTACTATCATGAATTTATTCCACCTTTGCATGCAGTTTGATTAAATACCCCAAAGACAACAATTTAACACAGAAATTAACATTATAGTTTAAGCAAAATGCACTTCACTGCCACTTTTGCCACTGTGTGCAATACCAACTAACTGATCACAGTGTCTGTTGTAAGGATATGGCTGATGCTCTGAGGGCATATTTGATGCACAACGCCACAAAAGAGGACGTAAAGATAGCAGACAAATTTTTGACTTTGAACTGGTTTAGATGATTTTCATTCCAAAATTCATATGGTAGTAAGAGAATTACACAATACATTTATTATAATAAATGATTTTCATGTTGTGTCAGAAAAAAGTATGCAGGGAATCTATATCAAAAGTGCAGGATAGCTGTAAATAGGCAATATATATATATATATTATTCATATTCTAAATGTACACCTTTGCCATAGAAAGATAACAAATCATAAAGGCAACAATTTTATGCAGTAGTTGAATTTTAAGTGACAAAAGGTAGGCCATTAACGTTGATAGAGCTCCATGCCAGGAACATCCCTGCCAAGTTTCATCACCATTGATATATTAAACAAGAGCTGTCACATGACAGCACGCTCGACTATTCGAAAGCTTGTTGGTAAAATGGGGTTTTTGTCTAAGAACAGGAGTATTGTGTAATTGTCTATAAGAATTAAGGTCAAAGATATGAAACTTGTTCAAAGACCTTTGTAAATGTACATTGCATTCAAGGCCTTACTCTGGATTCTGCAAGCCAACTGGAGGGAGGATGGGGGGGATAATTTCAAAGAAATACATGACCTTGTATATTTGATCATGAATAATTTTGTAACTTTTCAAAATTGATATGTATAGAATTAAAAAAGCATGACCGCTTCATGCTGCATAATTATTCTATGACATTTCAAAAGAAAGCCATTTTGAGTATTTCCATTTTAGTCTGGAAAAACTGTGACAAAATTCTAAGTTAAAAAGGGCATAAATATGTCAAAGATCAAAAACATTGGTGAAGATGTTGACAGTAAATACGTTCAATAGTATTCTATCTTTAACAAAACATTCAAAGTTAAAAAGGGACACAAATCTATCAAAAATCAAAACAGAGTTATGGGGATTGTTTCCTCAGGTGTAGATGTTGATGGTAAACATATATTTTGAGTTTCAAGTCAATACCTTATATAGTATTCAAGATATTTGAATTTACAAAAAAAAAATACCAAAACTTCTAAGTTAAAAAGGGGCATAAATCTGTCAAAAATCAAAACAGAGTTATGGGAATTGTTTCCTCAGGTGTATAATGTTGATGGTAGACACATACTTTGAGTTTCAAGTCAATACCTTATATAGTATTCAAGATATTTGAATTTACAAAAAAAAAATACCAAAACTTCTAAGTTAAAAAGGGGCATAAATCTGTCAAAAATCAAAACAGAGTTATGGGAATTGTTTCCTCAGGTGTATATGTTGATGGTAGACACATACTTTGAGTTTCAAGTCAATACCTTTGATAGTATTCAAGATATTTGAATTTAAAAAAAACTTTAACCAAAAATTCTAAGTTAAAAAGGGGCATAAATCTGTCAAAAATCAAAACAGAGTTATGGGGATTGTTTCCTAAGGTGTAGATGTTGATGGTAGACACATACTTTGAGTTTCAAGTCAATACCTTTGATAGTATTCAAGATATTTGAATTTATAAAAAACTTTAACCAAAAATTCTAAGTTAAAAAGGGGCATAAATCTGTCAAAAATCAAAACAGAGTTATGGGGATTGTTTCCTCAGGTGAAGATGTTGATGGTAGACACATACTTTGAGTTTCAAGTCAATACCTTTGATAGTATTCAAGATATTTGAATTTATAAAAAACTTTAACCAAAATTTCTAAGTTAAAAAGGGGCATAAATCTGTCAAAAATCAAAACAGAGTTATGGGGATTGTTTCCTCAGGTGAAGATGTTGATGGTAAACATATAGTTTGAGTTTCAAGTAAATACCTTTGATAGTATTCAAGATATTTGACTTTATGAAAAACTTTAACCAACGCAGACGCCGACGCCGACGCCGACGCCGACGCCGACGCCGGGGCGAGTGCAATAGTCTCCTTATTCTTCGAATAGTCGAGCTAAAAAGGAATTATAATGATTATTTACTTTTCAATTTTTAAAGTTTTATATCTATTAACATTTTTATATATTTTTGACAAATTTTGTAATTATTTCTATATTGTTTTAAATAATTGTGTTTATTTACTTATATCTTATATTTTTATTTATATTATAGTTAATATAGAGGATAATTGTTGGTTTTGGTGTAATATCACGTTATAATTTCACCAAGTGGGCACCTAAAGTGATATTTTCACGACTGGTACAGCCACGAGTGAAAATAACTACTTTTGGTTTTCAAGAGTAAAATTAACATGATATTACACCAATACCAACAATTTTTCTGTTTATTTTATGGCTAAACCTTTGTTGAGTTTGTTTCCATAAAATATCAAAATTAGCAAGAAACTTAATCAGAAAACATAGCATATTTATTAATTTTTATAGTTACATTAATATATTTTCATTTATAGTTTTAAATCTATTTACATTTTAATTCTTTATTTTTTATTTTTAAAAAATATATTGTTTAATATTTTTATTTTATTTACTTTAATATTTTTATTTTTATTGATATTATAGTTTTTAGTTCCTTATCTTTTAATATTTTTATTTATTTTGAAAGATCTTAAATTTCTTTTATTTATATTTTTATATTCATTGACTTCTATATTTATATCTGCAGGTTGTATCATACATTTTTATATTTATTCACCTTAATCTTTTTATTTATTTTTATCTATAGCAGGGATGTCCCTCAAGCAAGTACTGGCTTCTAACCAGTTGAGCTTACCAGTATGTACAGGCTAATTGTAAGAGGGAGGAAGACATAAACAAGGTCTTCAGGAGCTGCAGATAGATGTAGCAATCCCTTCAAGATTGAAGAATAGAGATTGGCAGTATTTCTGCAGTAATATTAATTGAAGTTTGCAAAATATTTAGTAATATTCTACATATACATCTAATACTTTAAGGAACCTGGCTTACTCTTCAGAAAACACTTGTGTAGCTTTTATTTCAGAAAAACATTAATGATGCAACATGTAGTTTTGCGTCAAGCCTAAATATAATCAAATATATGTAAAGAAGGGAATATTAGTCTGTAAACATTTCAAATTGTATAATTATCTTCTGAACTAAAATAACAGTATTAAATGAAAATGATAGTGAAAATATCAAAATTTTGCCTTAATTAAGTGCCCCTTCCTCATGTGCATCAGCCTTTTTAAAACAACTTCAATTGGGCAAAAAAAATCCACATTATTATATGAATGCCAAGGAATATCACTCTAATTTTACTGGTCCAATATATTAACTAAAACCAATGTGCAAAACTTCTCATCCTAACAACATTTTCTCCTTAGTTTGGTGAATCTAGGTCAATTAGTAAAGGAGCATTACCTGCCATAAGATATTTTTGACATATGTATGAACAAAAGCAAATCTCTAAGCCCCCCTCCCCCCAACTGGGGACATAAAAAACAATTCTATCAAAATTCACCAGGCATAGTAACAGAATGCACAACTCATCTTTATTGAGAAGAATCCAATGAAACCCAGCATTTGCTTAGAAATAGAAGATCAGATTGCAGACGTTTCCCATTCAGGGACGTAACAGTGACAAACACATGGATAGGAGACAGAATGGGGAAGACGAAATGGCCAATAAGGCTGGAAAATACAAAATGTAACAGCTAGATACGCAGATGTTTGAAATAGGAGATTGAGGGATAGGCTGAAAAGATACAGGCTGTTAAATTAGACAAATGGTAAGTAACTAAAGCAAAGACATGCAAAACTAAACTTCTAAACACATATACATGACAAGATGGATGGATAGACAAAGACTTTAAAACAAACATACATGACTAGATGGATGGATAGACAGAGAGACAGACAGCTGCATGTAAAGGAAAACACAAATAAAAACAAAAATATGTTTGTACAGATATGCTTTCAATGACAGATGGATGAATAGAAATAGACTTTCAATGACAAGATGGATGATGAGAAAAAGGCTTTCAATGACAGATGGATGAATAGAAATAGGCTTTCAATGACAGATGGATGAATAGAAATATGCAGAGTTGCTAAGCAAATGATGAGAATGGTAGACTAAAATGCTTTAAATTTGATTCATTTACATAAAATAAACATACAATGAACAAAAGAATACAGTATTGCCATGCAATACAAAGTCCCTAGATTGACACAAAGTCATACAAGAGCTGTACATAAGACAGCATGCTCAACTATTGTAGGTGCTTACAAATAAAACTAGAGCCATCACTAAATGTGATTAATACCCCCAAAAGACTGCTTTATAAACTGAGGAAGTTCGTAGTAACAGAATACCTTGCAAAAAAAACTAAAATAGAGATATTGTTCTTGGCAATAACTTGAATTCCAACTCATAACAAGAGCTGTCTCATGACAGCACGCTCGACTATTCGAAAGCTTGTCGGTAAAATGTTTTTTTTGTCTAAGAACAGGACCTGGTGTTTTGTGTAATTGTCTATCAGAATTAAGGTCAAAGATATGAAACTTGTTCAAAGACCTATGTAAATGTACAATACATGCGTTGCCTTACTCTGGATTCTGTAAGCCAACTGGGGGGAGAAGAGGGGGGGGATAATTTCAAAGAAATACATGACCTTGTATATTTGATCATGAATAACTTTGTAACGTTTCAAAATTAATATGTTTAAAATTAAAAAAGCATGCCCGCTGCATGCTGCATAATTATTCTATGACATTTCAAAAGTAAGCCATTTCGAGTATTTCTAATAATGTCTGGTAAAAACTGTGACAAAATTCTAAGTTAAAAAGGAGCATAAATATGTCAAAAATCAAAAACATTGGTGAAGATGTTGATAGTAAACATACATTTTAAGTTTCAAGTCAATACGTTTGATAGTATTCAAGAATTGACTTTATAAAAATCTTTAACTAAAATTCTAAGTTAAAAAGGGGCATAAATCTAACAAAAATCAAAACAGAGTTATGGGGATTGTTTCCTCAGGTGAAGATGTTGATGGTGGACACATAATTTCAGTTTCAAGTCAATACCTTTGAAAGTATTCAAAATATTTGCCTTTATAAAATCTTTTATCAAAAATTCTTAGGTAAAAAGGGGCATAAATCTGTCAAAAATCAAAACAGAGTTATGGGGATTGTTTCCTCTGGTGTAAATGTTGATGGTAAACATATAGTTTGAGTTTCAAGTCAATACCTATAGATATTTGACTTTATAAAAAAATGTAACCAAAAATTCTAATTCAAAAAGGGGCATAAATCTGTCAAAAATCAAAACAGAGTTATGGGGATTGTTTCTTCAGGCGAAGATGTTGATGGTAGACACATACTTTGAGTTTCAAGTCAATACCTTTGATAGTATTCAAGATATTTGAATTTATAAAAAACTTTAACCAAAAATTCTAAGTTAAAAAGGGGCATAAATCTGTCAAAAATCAAAACAGAGTTATGGGGATTGTTTCCTCAGGTGAAGATGTTGATGGTAGACACATACTTTGAGTTTCAAGTCAATACCTTCGATAGTATTCAAGATATTTGAATTTATAAAAAACTTTAACCAAAATTTCTAAGTTAAAAAGGGGCATAAATCTGTCAAAAATCAAAACAGAGTTATGGGGATTGTTTCCTCAGGTGAAGATGTTGATGGTAAACATATAGTTTGAGTTTCAAGTCAATACCTTTGATAGTATTCAAGATATTTGACTTTATGAAAAACTTTAACCAACGCAGACGCCGACGCTGGGGCGAGTGCAATAGTCTCCTTATTCTTCGAATAGTCGAGCTAAAAATGGGCAATAACTCAAGATAGAGTTATGGTTCTTGTACACTGCACTTCCTCTCATTGTGCTAGACCATTGTATGAAGTTGTATTGAATTCAAACTGGTAGTTTTCTAGTAATGCTCCGGACAAGGAAAAGTAACAAAGGGCAATAACACCTTGCATGTAAAGCTTTAACCAAAGCTGCAACGCCGACGCACAAGTGACTGTAATAACTCTCGATATTCTTCAAATAGTCAAGCTAATAATGAATACATGACTGATTGGTCATCATCATCCTTCAGCTGGTTACGATATAATCTGGAGACCTTTGACAATAAACAGTGACCTTGAAATTTAACAATTGTTAAAATGCAGTTACAAGACCTTTAATATGAGAGTGACCTTTGTTAACAAGACTTAAAAGATGAGTTTGACCAATGTTTAATGAAAGTGATATAGTCTGGGCAGGTGACCCTATCTTAAAGCATGACCTTTATCCAAACAAGGTTGAAAAATTAAACATGCACATGCATCCTCTCCATGAGATTGACATTTCAAGAAAACCCATAAGCGGTTTGGAAGACAAAGAAGCACAACCTTTGACCTTAATTTGTAACCTTCACTTTGGGTAGGTTAGGTGTTGGCAATTATTGTGATAAGATATGTAGAAATTACAGCCCAGACACAAAACATCAGAACATGACTTTAAATTACAAGTTTTGGTCCAAAGTGAGACATTGACCTAAAAGTTAGCCCCCTGTGTACTGTGCATGAGGTATAGACAATATGTTGATGTTATGTCTATGCATGTAGAAGTAACAGACACAAAAGTTTAGTTCATAAACCTATAGCACATTGTATTGTTGATACTTTTCTATCCAATTTGACCTATACCACAGGTATTCTCAATACCTTTCCCTCTGATTTGACCTAAAGCACAGCAAGTTTAGTTCATAAACCTATAGCACATTGTATTGTTGATACTTTTCTATCCAATTTGACCTATACCACAGGTATTCTCAATACCTTTCCCTCTGATTTGACCTAAAGTACAGGCATTCTTGATCCTTTTCTATCTGATTTTACCTGCCAACTAAAAAAACTTTATCAATCTCACTGCACTAGTTATGCTGTAAGCTAAAAAGGACAAGGTTGAGTTATAATTCTTGTTAAGTTAAGAATGACAGACAAAAGTACAATGTATGACAGATGGTAAGTGGTCACAATAAACTCACGCTGAATATAAAATTATATGCTCCAGTGAGGTAAAAATAAGAGGGACATAAAGGCCCTCTATTGCTCACCTGAGTGCAAGTGCTCAAAAAGATGAAAAATAAGGTCAAGGGTAATGATCATGGTCAGTCAATGACCTTTTTGATCATACAAGACCCAGTTTGAGCTTGACCTAGAGTTCAAACATTATGACTACATTTTATAATGATCTGGTGCAAAATATGGCCTCTAGAGGGGCCTTCAGATTTGACCTGCTATCCTAGTTTCTGACCCTATGAGACCCAATTTCGAATCTGACCTATATATTATCACAGCAATTATTATGACAAGATAACTGGATATGAAATATAGCTTCTAGAGCCTGCACAATGTTTATCTAAGGTCTGACATGGTGATATACTTTTTGACACCATATGACAAAATTTAGAACTTGACCTAGAAATTTAAAGACAACATTGTGATTTTCATGACTGGGGGTCAAATACGGAATGTTCTTCTTTCATTTAATCAAGTGACCTGTTTCTGACCACATGTGACAGTTTCAAGCTTTGCCAAGAGATCATTGAGACAAACATGCTGACTACTTTTCATGATTAACATTTTAATGTGGCCTCTAATGTTCACAAGGGTTTTCTACAATTTGACCTGGTGTCCTAGTTTTTAATACCACATAACCCAGTTTCAAATTTGATCCCAGTTCATCAAAACAAACATTTGACCAATTAACAAGATAATTGGACATATAAGCTGATACTAACACAGTTCTTTACCCTATGTCATCCAGTTTCAAACTTGGCCTAGTGATCATTGAGACAAACATTCTAACCAATTTTCAATATGACTGGACTTAAAATGTGGCCTCTAAACCATGTGGTTTTCACAATGTGTATAGACAGAGAACAGACATCGAGTGATCACAACAGCTCCCCTTATTGTGCTCAGGTGAGCTAAAAAGACAAACAAGTGCACTAAAACAGAATAATGAACACTACAACGAGATAAATGAACACAGACAGAAGACAGAAACGCCACAGAAATAGCAATAAGACAGACATCTGAATGAATGGACAGATGACTAGTCTCCTTTCAACTTCACTCTCACATCTGTTTATTGCCAGTATTCCTATCTAAAGCTTGTCTAAATGTTTGAATCATGCTATAGGGGTTGTCTTTGTATATGGGATGTAGGCTTTGAATGTAAAGTTCTTCTGCTGTGTTATAGGGGTTATCAAGACTGCTCTTCTCCAGGGAGGTGGGAACTGGTCTTCCTGTTGTACTGGTTGTGACAGAGACCTTGTTTATGGCACATGGTTTGCACAAGTATTCGAAGAACCTTAGTATATTTATGCAAATGGAGAAGTGAGAACTAAACCTATGCTCTCATCTGAAAACCTGGATTTTTAGTTGAGAGCATCAATTTTCTTTGAAAACCTAGAATCTCATGAATAACTGTGAAAAAGACGAAGACTTTTATTCGCTGTTTCAACAAGTATTTTAAGAACCTAGGTTCTCACTGAGCATGAAGGTTCTCAACACTGTAAATCTCAGGTATCTTTTTTAGAATACCTAGGATCTGTACAGATATCACAGGCTACACCATATTGTTATTTTTGTTCATACATGCAAGCCACATCATAAAGGTTCTCAATTAGAATGAATTTGACTTGTATTGACAAACAGTTTAAATGCCAATACATTTTGTGTAACTGTATGTTTAAACACAATAAAGGAAAGATGTTTGTTCTATGTTTAGTATGACATATACATGTTTTACTTTATGTCACTAACATTGATGACTGACAATTAATATTCAAAATTAAGGACCTTTGCTACAATTTCCTATAATGTAAACTAGACCTATCACTAAATGTGATTAATACCACCGAAAGAATACTTTATAAACTGAGGAAGCTCGTAGTAACAGAATACCCTGCAAAAAAAACTAAAAAAGAGATATTGCCCTTGGCAATAACTCTGTAATTTGTCAAGATAGAGTTATGGTTCTTGTAGACTGCACTTCCTCTCATTGTGCTGGACCATTGAATGAAGTTTTATTGAATTCCAACAGGTAGTTTTCAAGGTATGCTCCGAACAAGGAAAAGTAACAAAGGGCAATAACTCTGTAATAACTCAAGATAGAGTTATTGTTCTTGTACACTGCACTTCCTCCCATTGTGCTTGACCAGTGTATGAAGTTGTATTGAATTCCAACTCATAGTTTTCAAGTTATGGTAAGGACAAGAAAAAAGACACTAACTCTGTAATTAATCAAGATTAAGTTATGGTTCTTGTGCACTGCACTTCCTCCCATTGTGCTTGACAATTGTATGAAGTTGTATTGAATTCCAACTCGTAGTTTTCATGTTATGGTAAGGACAAGGAAAATGCAAGGGACCGACCAACCGCCTGCCCAACCGACAAACCACCAGGTGATTCCTATATATGAACAAAGTTTAGGGGATATTATTATATTTTCTGACTTTCCTGAATACTTGTGCAAACCAAGTTCCATACTTGTTAATGTTTTGGCTACTGCTATCAAGCCTGAATGTGAGAAAGTAGGGCTATAACAATACATAAGTCTTATTATTTAATAATTTAAATAAATGTTAAAATTAGGGTTCCGTTTGCAGATATAAAGCTTGAAAATGAACAATTTTTGCCTATATAATTTTACGATTTTTCTATGATTTGATTGTGTGACAAAGTTTTGACGCCAGGCGATTTTCTATTTTCTTAACAAAATATTTATACGGGCACGGCAAACTGCAAAAATTGCAATAAGTGTTTTGTGTTTTGTATTGTAACAGCCCTATCAGGAAACCTCCTTTACTATAATGGATAAATGAGTGCACAAGAAGCTGTATATTCATGCACTTAATGTTATGTCTAACTTTAATGTCAAAGGTGGAGTTTGAGGTAGAGATACGTTCTTTAGAGACTCTATGACTGCTGTATGAAAGAATGACACAACAGCTTGAGTTTGCAGACACACTGAAACTAAGGGGATTGATCACTTATAAATAATTAAACTACTTAATTAGGTCATGGGCATAAATGCTTTCCTTTTATGTTAAGGATTGGTTTTCTTTATGTACAATACACTTGTCACTTGGCATTATAAGGCTGCTCCAACTTGTTTATTCAGTCAAAAGAAATCGACAGTAGAATTGAATCCATACAACACAGATGGCATTATCCAGCTAGAAAAGCCTTTTAGTTCACACATCTATTGCAACACTCCATTGATAAAACTAAATTTAAATAATACAATGTGTTATCTATTTTAAAAAATATTTTATACGTCTCACAAATTGAGTACATCAATCCATGGACCAAAATTTTACCATATCTAATACTGTCCACTGCCTCCTGGTGGAGAACAGTTATCCCATGTCCCAGACCAGGATACAGGAGACTTGTAGTATGATTAAACATCACTGTACAATTAACATCTTACATCAAATGCCAAGAGATTACCGTTACACTTTCTTTCACATTGGGTGATTGTAGAATTAACTAATTTATACAGAACTTGCAATGATCGTCTTTACAATTACTCAAGATAACTACCCAACAAATTCGCATCTTATCAAAAAATAATTCTGATGGTGCAAGACAATTATTGCACATGTCAATTATTAAAACAACTTGTAACAATATTTGTAATTTAAGATTCTAATACTTCTGCATACTATCACTAGTTATCAAAAAGTAGGCTAATAAAACCATTTATTTGATCAAACAGGTCCATATAAAAGATGCTTGCGACCTGATTACATGAAACTGATCTATAAACTCATTAAATATATTTAAAAACTGCAATCAAGTATTCTACAGAAATGTGAATATTCATTCCCATCAGTAATAATCATATTTTGTAAATCCTTACTTATCAAGTATTAAATGCTACAGGCTATTGATATAATTTCTAATATTATAGTCTTCTTTTTGACTTTGCTCTACTTTCTACTACGCAATCAGAATTAATATGCACAGATGGATGACTGCCATCTAGTGATCTGTAATGGATCCCATATCATCATTAGACAAAACTATCCAAGAATATTTTATTAAGTTTGTATTATAATCTGTTCATAAATCAAAGTATACAATTTA